>SNQJ01S0033388.1:29055-59529 GCA_010110895.2 Picea sitchensis | reverse complement strand
TAAATTTAAATAGACGACGTTGGTAAATTTACTTGGATTTCATCAGTTTGAATTACAAACTTAAGACTTTATAAATTTGTGAGTGATTGTCTCTTAAAAGAGGATAAAAATGGGAGTTTTTTATGTGAGAGTATGTGTGTGATGTTTGATTCATTCTACACTTTAATAGAATTCAAATATTCACAATCATTCTACTATATATAAATCTTGGGTTCTTCCTAGAAGCACCATAAACTGAATTCTAACAAAATCTAGTAGAATGATGTCAATACTGGTGAGGAGCACTAGGTTTGAAAGGGGCCATTTCAACTTTACATCCAAAAGGGATGAACATAACCAAGAAAAAGAACATTTGAAACATTGTGGGTTGTATCATATATTATTCGTCATCACCTCTTTAGGGGGCATTTACATCAACATTGTCAACTAAGTACTAAATATCAAGCAAGTTATTTCTATACTAGGAATTTCATGATCAAAAATCAATTATTTTCTTTATAAATAAATAGTTCTTAAAAATAATATTGGAAGAGAACTTTAAAGTATACAAACATGGAATCATTGGGGGCATCAATGGAGCAAAACCCCCACACAGTTCCTACCAAAAATACAATGATCTAATATCGAGCATGGGCATCTTGTCCATTGTCGATAATGGACAAGGTTATCCAAGGGGATAGTACACAACTAAACCTCCCCATCCTTCATCATGCATAATGTAACGATATTACCTTATCTAGAAACCTTGTAACATTTAGAGATATGACTTAAATAAAAAAATATCAAGCTAGCAACCTCCTATGAGAAAAAAATATCAGGCTTAAAGTAAAAATAGTTCTACAAAAGAGTATGTCAAGTGTCTCCCAAAACTCCTTGCTCATTCAATGATGTAAGTTTGAACTTCATGTGCATACTTCATCAAGTGCCTACTTGAGGATTTCAAATTTTTTGGGTGTATCCACATTTCTTATCATGAAAATTTTACCGAGAGTGTTGGGGGTAAGGTCAAAAGGTAACCCACAAATCATAAAGAGAATTTCAGTGATTGGATCTCCTTCCTAAACATTGTATGTTCTAGCTTTAGTGCTAACTTTGGACTACAAGCAATCACATATATAATTAAGAAGCATAATTAAGGAGGTTTAGCATAATTTCTTGGTCCTAAAGAGAAATTACAATTTTTTCATCTTCAATGATTTTATTGGTGGGCCTTTCACTCTCAATAAACTTGAGAATAAAAGCATGCTCATTATTTCTTCATGTTTCTATGGTTATCTTGTCAATTGTCTAGAAATTTTGCTTGTTCTTGTGGGCTTGTCTAAAATCTCAAGAAATGAGGAAACACAAGTATCTGACCCCTTTTTCTTTCTTGCTTCTTCAACAACCAACAAATGTTAAGTTCTCAATTGACTAGTTGCAAACATTCTCCTTTGTTTTTGTACTTTCTCATTCCTCCTCCTTTTCATCTTCCTTTTTCCATATCCTCCATTACTTGTATATGTCAATTATTTTTGGCCCTCTTACATACCTTGTCACTCAAAATTAGCATAAAACTAAGTTTGAAATAGAGGACCTTTGATAGAAAACAAAAAGTAACATCTTTAATCTCTTAGCAGAGTTCCAATGTGGTTAAGTCAATTAGGAGAGGTGATGATTTCATTGTATCATTTTAGATATCTCACTATATTCTTACAATCCTGGCTAACTATATATCTAATTCAATTGAATGAAGGTACAACTAAACAGGTACTTGTCATATATTTCTTCCTTGAGTGAGGGAATATCAAGACAAATAAAGGGAAATGTGACTGCATCTAGTAGATATGATACGCAAATAAGGACCAGAGGTGAAAAGGTCAGAATAAAATTCTATAGATGCATGGATGTTTTTTTGTCAAAGGAGGATCATGCTCTTATGATGATGAGAACATAGGAGACATAGAGGTGCCACTCAGGTATAAGCATATGGTGAAACAATGGGTGTCTAAGGAACTGCCTCCATTAGACACTAACTTCATTGTCAACAATAAGATGCATCACATTGCACCATCCTCCATGCATGGCCTGGGGTTATTTTACATGGATGGAATAACTATAAAATACAATACAATAACTAAATCGATGGGCTATGTCAGACCGTGTTACAATTATAACAATTGGATGCGGCTGGTCTGGTACATGTGAAGTATGCGGAGATATGCACTCGTCACAAATTATATACAACTAATAAAAAATGATAAAAATAAAGGAGATACTATCTATATTGATGGAAGGCCTAAAGCTTCTGTAAATATCACAGGCTTTATAAACAACAAGCGACCCGAGACAACAAACAAGCAACCAAATTGCATATATGAGGGACGTGAATGGAATTGGGTAGTCGTGTGTGCAATAAAAAAGATAGCTCTCAGGGAAGAGTTATTAGTGGATTGCCATTTGAATCGAATAGAAACATTGACTAATAGTCTGCGGGTACTTATGCAACACCTTTTTAAGCAACCTCTACTTATTGCATTATATTTTTTGTATCTTTAACAATGTTTTAAATATTTCATGGTCCCAATTTTATAATAATGTGGGATGTTGATCGTGTAAAAGTGTCAGCCACAGAACCTGTAAACGATTAACAATTTCGATTTACACTTAATGCAAATTTTATTATTTATTTATAAAATTTTATTTGTGTGGCAATCAATTTTTTGTTATCATCAACAATTTTTTAAATGTTTTAGGGTTCTAATTATATTATAATGTGGCAGGACGATCATGGAAAAGTGGCAGCCACAAAACATGTAAACGATTAACAAATTCAACTTTGATTTTACGTGAAATTTATTATTTGTTTATATAATTTTATTTGTAAAACAATTAGTTATTTCATTTGTTTATATAACTGAAATAAAATTGATTTTGTTGAAATATGTAGTTTGTAGGCCATGATGATCATGATTCCCCCGAGGAGGAGGAGTTGTATTCATCCCCTAATCCAATGGTAATGATTAAAAATAATTTCATTAAAGCAAACACAGAACTTGCTTGCTTGTTAGACCGTGCGGATCAAACTCTTGACGTTATATAAAAGACTAATTTTGTTATGACACAACTTAGGACATACCAGGTAATAACCATAATTTAAAGTGATTTTTTTTTATGTACTGATAAGTTCAATTATGATGGTTTGTTTTTTAACTTTTACATTATCTAACGAAAAAATATTTTCTTTCTTATATATAGATATTTGGAGCCTGTTCATCCCAGTGTCGGTAGTAGTGGCGCTGCAGAGACACCACAGATTCCTAACACGAGCCAACATATAACTGCTAGACTGTTTACTTATCCATATTCCACACCTTTATATGGGAGCCATGACACACATCACCAGGCATCCACATAGTGGGAATGATCTAGAGGTGGTGAAAAAGATGAGGTTGATAACATGGTTGATATGGGTGCATTTCCTGGAGCTAGATGTGTGACCAACATAGGGACCCTTCCATGCACATTTTTGGTCGACGATAACAGACTTCCATTAAAAAAAATAAGACTCTCGGGCAATTTTAACTGTTTCATGTTGTCCATATTGTTGGTTTTTCTTATATGAGATATGATCGATATATTGTTACAATGATGAGTGTTCCATATATAGGGAACATAAGGTGACCATCCATGAAATGATGCGTCCCTTGAATAATCAATAACTACTTATTATTATCATTTACTTATTATATAATATATTTAATAATCAATAATAATTATATTATTAATTATTATCTTTAGAGAATGTCTTCTCGATGTTGTCCAAACATCAACACTCCCTCTCAACGAGGGAGACATTCTACAACATGTCACTCTTGTATTTGAAGTATACAAATTTCACCCTAGACTCATGACACTTGTCTATCAGTCTTGGGAGACATCACTCTCCCACCTGAACCGAGGAAAAAACTCCTTCTGCAGCTCTTCCTTTGAGTCAATTAACTCTCTCTAAGATTAGGCTCACTTTGGGTCCGCATGTAATATCATATAGCATCTTGTGTCTTTATAATTCCTTGTCAAATCACCATGACTTGGACAAAGAAAACACCAGGATCTTTCACCATAGGCACACACCTATGAGTGAATGTTGACTTGATGCTAACTGACATGTGGAAAGCACTTCAAGCACCTCGAGTCCATATTATTCCTTGTCATGATCAAGGAAGGACTACGCCTGGGCCCATTTACCACAAGTGCACCTTTGTCATAAATGTATATTATCTCCCTTGGTCTGTAGCCCAATCTAGGAGAAGTTTTTCCTGATGATGAAACATCAACACTCCCTCTTAACTAGGGAGGTATCTTTCCATAGTAGTACACAACTAATTTTCAGAGACACACAGTCTCTGCCAGTGGTACAAAACCACCATAGTAGCANATCACCATGACTTGGACAAAGAAAACACCAGGATCTTTCACCATAGGCACACACCTATGAGTGAATGTTGACTTGATGCTAACTGACATGTGGAAAGCACTTCAAGCACCTCGAGTCCATATTATTCCTTGTCATGATCAAGGGAGGACTACGCCTGGGCCCATTTACCACAAGTGCACCTTTGTCATAAATGTATATTATCTCCCTTGGTCTGTAGCCCAATCTAGGAGAAGTTTTGCCTGATGATGAAACATCAACACTCCCTCTTAACTAGGGAGGTAACACATCGCTGGTACAAAACCACCATAGTAGTAAAATATTTTTTCACACATGGCACTTCCCATGTGGACTTCTAGAGGCTACCCCTGAACACTTAGGTCAACTCCCCCATAGTGTGAGACATCAAGGGTCAACTCCCTTGATTTCCCTATGTGCTCTCCATGGGATGATGGGCTATAAGTTCAAATGCACTTATCTCTTCTTGAATAAGTGTTCCACTATCCTTCTTGGACAAGGGTCCTCAGAGATCAACTCAACTCAATTCACAGGAGTATGATCTCAAGAAATTTTGTCACACATGGTACTCCATATGGAATTTAGAGGCTACACCCTAGAAACACTAGGGTCAACTCCCTTGGCATATCCTCATGTTCTCTCCATGGGACGCTAGTTAGTCTAACCGCACTTAGTTCTTCTCTAATAAGTGTTCCACTTATCCCTCTCAGATAAGTGTCCTCTACAGATCAACTCAACTCAATTCACAAGGAGGAGTACGATCTGGAGAAAGTTTGTCACACATGGCACTCCATGTGGACTTCTAGAGGCTACACCCTCTAGAAACACTAGGGTCAACTCCCATAGTGTATGAAGTCAAGGGTCAACTCCCTTGACATGTCCTCATCTTCTCTCCACATGGGACATTGGGTTATAATCCCAACTGCACTTATCCCTTCTCATATAGGTGCCCCACTTATCCCTTCTCAGATAAGTGTCATCACAGATCAAATCAACTCAGTCACATAGGAGTACGATATGGATAATGTCTCAGGAAGCTGCAAACATCAACACTCCCTCTCAGTGAGGGAGGCATTCTCTGCCATGCCAAGTCTGTCACGAAAGTACTTCAAATTCATCCTGGTTTGGTAAGAACATCAACAACCTGCTCATCTGTAGGAAGGTACTACACCAATACTTCCTTCCTTTGCACCATGTCTCGGATGAAATGGTACTTGATTTCAATGTGGTTCGATTTGTCATGAAACACTAGATTATCATAGATCTTCGCACAACTTTGGTTACCATAATGAATAATGGTGGAATCTAGCACATGTTCAGATAGATCTGCAATGAGCTTGTGAAGCCACACTACTTCATGAATTGTCATACTTAATGCAATGTATTATGCTTCTGTTGTGCTCAATGCCATAGAAGTTCATTTCCTGCTACACCAGGAAACCATGAAAGATCCCAAAGTAAAGAAACACCTGAAGGTGCTCTTTTTGTCCACTGCGCTCCTTGCCTAATCAGAGTCAATATATTCCTACCATATCATATCAATACTGGAAGTATATCTCAAACCATGCCAAACTGTGCCTCACAAGTATCTCAACACATGTTTCACAACAATCTAGTGTGTCTATCTCAGCTGACTTATAAAATGCTAAGTGCACTCACTGCATAGAAAATATTTGGTTTGGTGTTAACCAAATACATCAATTATCCAATAAGCTGTCTGTACATAGTCATATCAATTTCGTCAAAATCGAAAGAAGACACACTTAGTTTCTTTAGATTTGTCATCATTGGTATAGCCACAGGCTTGAAGTTCAGTATCTCAAACTTATTCAATATCTCAACTGTGTACTTCTCCTGAATTGGGAAGATCTCATTGGTTCTTTGCCACACCTCTAGTCCCAAGAAGTAGTGCATCATACCAAGGTCCTTCATCTCGAACTCAGAGGCCAACACATACTTGCATTCAATAATAACTCTCTCTGTACTAGTGAGGAATAAATCATCAACGTAGAGGACCAAAATCAGGGACTCACCATTAATAGTCTTGTAGTATAGGCTGGAATTGACAACACTTTTGATGAAGCCCAAAAATCATCAAGTGTCTATCAATCCTTGCATACCAAGCTCGAGGTGGTTGCTTGATTCCATACAAGGCAATCTTCAAGTTGCACACATGAGACTCCTTCTCCTGTATCACGAAACCATCGGCTTGCTCGATGTATACTTCTTCCTCAATCTCTCCATTGAGAAAGGTTGTCTTTACATCCATTTGATGTACTCTCTAACCCTTGGTTGTTGTAGGAGAAATAATCATACAGATAGAAGTGTATTGAGCAACATGATAAAATGTCTCGTCATAATCTATTCCCTCCATCTGAGAGAATCCTCTAGCAACAAATCTCATTTTGTGCCTCTTGATGCTCCCATCAACTATGTGTTTGATCTTGTAGATTTATTTGGAATTCACTACAAACTTCCCCTCAGGTCTCGGAACAATATCCCACACATCATTCTTCATGATGGATTGATACTCTTCCATCATGACATCTCTCCATACTGGATGACTAGTTGCCTCCTCATAACAAGAAGGCTCAAAATGAATGATGTGGCTCATAGTTGTGGCATAGCATGAATATCTCTAAAGTCTCTTGCTCTCTCGGAAGGTACCATGAGGATATGCATGTCCTTCTACCTCTTGTAGAGTTAGATGGGTCCATGCAAGTATCTTCCGACCTACTGCAATATCCCTGGAAACATCGAGGTTCCCTCAAGGAATGTCCCCCAAGACATATCGAGGTTTCCTCGTGAACCCAATGTCTTGGTTCCTTCATCTATTAATCCATTGATTACTCTACAATCAACTAGTAGAATACTACTACTACCATGCCATCAGTAGTTCAAATCACCCACCACATTCTTTATGACTATGTTTCAATCAACTAGTAGCACACAACTACTACAATGTTGTCCAATAACAAACAACTGTTTCCATGTCATAGTAGTACATAACTTCCATCTTGTCAAGTTCCAAATAAAAAAAAATTGTGCCTCATTAAGATGACCAACACAACCAAGGAGGTCCACTATGCATGCATAACGTTCCATTCTGGGTGTAATGTTGTAATCTTGAATCATAGACATGAAAAAATTGTCGCCCCGTATCCAACAATCATTGCACTCCATGAGATGACATTCCTTTTAGGCATTTGGTCAAACTGTTGGCGTGAAATCTTGTCGCAAAGATGCCAAACAAGAATATGTAGGAACCACACTCACCATGGTAACTGAATTCATTTTCACATTTGTGAGCTGCATTTTCCAAAATAGAGGCAAAGCCTCAGTTGGATGTCCACTCTGGACATAGCCAAAAATCATGGCACTCCATGAAACCACGTTTCTATTAGGCATGCCATCAAATATTTAGCATGCAAATTTATCTTTCCCACACTTAGCATACATAAACACAAGAGAATTCCCCACAAAAATATCAGACTCGATCCCACATTGAAGCACATATGCATGGATACACATACTTTGTTTCAAAAATACTAAATCTACACATGCTTGAAGCACATTGGCCATGGTAACATAAGTAGGTATCAAACCCACTATTTGCATTTGACTAAAGAGAGCCAAAGCCTTGTGGGCATGCCCATTTTGGGCATATCCAACAATTATTGCATTCCACGAAACCACCTCTCTTGTTGAATAGATGCCAATTGTGAACATGCCAGGATCATGCTTATTGTGGTTATTGCATTTGGTTTCACATCTTCTAATTACATTTGATTACAAAGGAAAATTTCCTCATTGACATAGACATACTAGGCAACTCGCATCTAGTCCAAAAACAATGATGCAAATGCCATCGAATGCCAAATGGACAATGACATCTTGAATGTCTACAACCTAGGCGCTTCGAGTTGCATGTTCCAGTACAACCACAAGCCTCGAGTTCACTAATACATCCATTGTATCAATCAACTTCCTCTTGAAGGTCGGGGAGTGGAAATGAAACTCATCATCTTTGTTTTCTCTTATTTATAACGTAGATTGACACGATTGAATCAATCCATTGTGGTCCTCACAAAGATAAACATAAACATGGGGCTTCCACAAAGATAAAGACAAATGGCCAGCTTCAATTTCCAGGCAGATTCGTAAATCCTCTACTGCAGTGCAATTTCATGGGACAATTATATTTATAAATAGTCTACCTCTTCGCTCAGATATATCACTCAGATATTTATAAATAGTCATCCAATTGATATATTAGTGTATCCTTTTTTTTTGTTAACTTAATTTGGAGATGAAGTTTTAATTGAGTATAGACCATGGATATTACTTGCAGGAGTCAACCACTAACCGATGACAATATGATTAAAATTCTCAGTATTGAAGGTGGAGGGGTCTATGAGATTATCCCAACAACTTTTATTTATTTATTTATTTACCTGGGCGCTCCTATTAGGGAGTGAGGCCCAGTCCTTCTCTGATACCATGTTGGTTTTTTCTTATATGAGATATGATCGATATATTATTACAATGATGGGTGTTCCATATATAGGGAACATAAGATGACCATCCATGAAAGGATGTGTCCCTTGAATAATAAATAACTACTTATTATTATCATTTACTTATTATATAATATATTTAATAATCAATAATAATTATATTATTAATTATTATCTTTAGAGAATGTCTTCCCAATGTTGTCCAAACATCAACACATATCAAACATAAATCTCTAAATTATTATTTTTAAATTAATGATCATATATTTTTGCGTGTAGGATGGACCATTTTTATAGGCACTTGGAGAGCAAGGCCTTGTTGATTTTTGGGGAAACCGTATGCACGAGGTGGAATTTTCAGAATTCCAACCTCAAAAAATAACTTTTGGATTATCTTGAAGGACTCTTTGGAGTAGAGACCTTCAATAAAAAAGCACTCACCTCTGCAGTGGGCAGATATTTAAAATATACACGGGATGTGTATAGATGAAACTTGGTAGTCAAACCTAGGTATGAGTGCCCTCTCTTGATTCCAGAGAGGGAGTGGAAGGCGCTCATTGATGATGCAAAAGAAAATAAATTAATAAATATAGGAGAACAAATAACTAGTACCCCAAGGTAAATTGAAATATTTTGAATTCAATACCTTTAATTTTCTTTAGATATAAAAAAAAGTGTACTATATAACATACTTGAAACTTTTGATGATAGGTTTCCTGACATTTCGAAGGCAATCAGAGCAAGTATTTCCAAACATGGCTAGCATAGGCTAGGCCGGGGTGGCTACTCGAGGTTATAGTCACGAATTGTAAGTACCCAAACATCTTAAAAATGTTATTTCTATCGACGTACAACTTTTAGGTAATTGCATCCAATAAAATTAAAAATACATACTTTTATGCAATGCAAGGTGATGAATTTGGAACTGAAACCATAGAGGAAGACCTTTGAATTGGTTACAAGTACGGCTACAAAGTTTTCGTTGATCGTAGGAAAATCATGGGGCAGACACCAAGATCCATTTTGTGGGATAAGGTAAATAAAAACCAGTGCACATTAACCTTTCATTACTTATAAAATACATAAATGTTTGATATCGTCCATAAATTTAATGTCTTACTTTGTTTTAATCAACAAATAAGCACTATCAATGAAAACATTAGTAATGGACAACAATGCGTTGATAGTGCAGTGCGGCCAGAAGATCATGGTGCTCCCGAGCATCCCCACGATGTTACTGTGACTGAGGTCCACGATGATAAAATGGTTGTATATGTTAGCACCATAATTCACCTATGGATTGTGGCAGAGGTAATCCTGATACCCATCAGATTTTTATATCACAGGTTGGTTACAAAAAGGGGTCAAATGGGTGCAATCTCGGGAAAATATTGTCTTAACTCAGAAAACTGGACTGATATGTATGAGAAAGTGAGGTATTAGTGTAACTTCAGATAGTAAGTTGTAGTAAGGGTGAGTAGGAGGAAGACTTCGGTGAGAAAATCTAGAGGTCTGCCAAGGACATCATGTATTTCAATAGCCCAAGGAGGAACAATTTAAACACAAGAACTTCTCGAATTTAAATCTCAAAGAAACTGAAAGGAACTATAACGACACTATAATTAGACTTTCATCATAATGCAGTCACAATAATTCAAGTGAATCATTCAATCATGAACTCTTTCAACATCAGAGGGAAACAAGAGGGAGCAAGAAAACTAACTTTCATTAAACAAGAAATCTCAGACTACAAAGCATGATTATAGAACTAGAGTGTTCATTAAAACTTTACAAATCGAGAGCTTTGCTCTACCATCCACCATAACAAAATATCAAAACTAAGTATTTATACTCAAAACGACTTGCTTCCTTCATAAGCACACTCTAGTTATTGCATTCAAGTCTCGTCGTCTGCATTTTCTTCTGTCAGAATTTACTTGTATTCTTTTGTCAGACGCAAGATCAGATGAGTATGGGCTTCATTAGAAAATCCATGACAGGGGAACTTTCGGCTGACGATCTACCTTCCATGGCCATATTTTCATGCTTTCCATTTATGTGGTGAAACAAGGTTTCAACCACCTTCCCCATCTTCATTAACTGATTTCATAGGGATCGGTATGAGACCTGACACCCATGAATGTTCCAGGCAAGCTCACGACTCTTTTGAGTCAATTTTGGCGCCTCGAGACTCCGTGGATCTTTCTATGTGACCAAATCAGGTGCATCGGTTCTCTGGCGCAACTCTTTTCCTTGCCCCACATGACCTTGTGCGTATTTCAGGTGCATCGCGATTTCACAAACTCATGCTGCATTCTATACTCAAACCTCCAAGTCGCGAAATCGTGACGCTCGGATCAGGTGACATGCGTCCCCTTTGATCGAACAACCCAGACAACATCGACACTTCGGGACATTGCGCTTCGTGAATCTTCAAAAATCTTCCCTCTTACTTTCCCGACTTGCTAAATCACGAAAAGATGATCCAATAGTCCAACTCTCTTCTTTGATCAATGACTACGATCTTATCGTGATTTCACATTTCACGAGTTCTGACAACTTGCTCCTTGACCACCCCATCTCGTGAAACCATAAAAAACTGATCACGCACCACATGTCCTTCACAACACCAACGACTAATATGTAGCTCATGATTTGGGACCTCCGACACTAAATTACGTGAAACTGCAGGATCCTGATTACTCGATCACCGTCGATCTGATCTGCCTGATGGATCTCTGATGTTGGAGATTGATCTCGCTCGCTTGATTTTCTTATATATCAGATTGCTTCAAGTGTTTCACTTGGTGATCACGACTGCGGTCTGTGAACAATTTCTTGGATGACTGGTTGAAGGCTCAGGAAAGCAGAGGATCGATGACAGAGGTAAGAGAGAAGCGCTCAACTTTAGGGAAAACAAAAAGGCTTAGGGACGATACTCTTTAGGCAAGCCGAAAAGGAAAATAGGTCGATAAAATAGGTGAAGGCAAACAAAAGAAACTACAAGCCAAGGGGAAAAACTTGTGATCGAGTCTGCAAAAGAGGAGAAATAGGAAAAATTACAGACCTAGCTGGTAGAAAACACAGACTCACA
Organism: Picea sitchensis; assembly: GCA_010110895.2. Classification (NCBI taxonomy): domain Eukaryota; kingdom Viridiplantae; phylum Streptophyta; class Pinopsida; order Pinales; family Pinaceae; genus Picea; species Picea sitchensis. Next base: position 47,489 of record SNQJ01S0033388.1, on the reverse strand, counting down.
AGACCCTGATAGGCTCTTCCTGGCAGTCTTGGAAGAACTTTGCCACAAGCAAGGCGAGCTAAGAAGGAAAAAATAATTCAATCCCATATACACACTGGAAAGGATATATGCCCAAGGAATTCTTTGTTGTCACTCTATCAACCCACAGAGAAAATTTGAGCTTTGAATCCCATGCTTTCTTGTTATCCTAGAACAGTATTTTGATGATCTTTACCAGGATTTTGTTAGAGGATTTTTTTAATCCATTGCCTTGGGGGTAGTAGGGGGTAGAGTGGATCAATGCAATCCCGAACTACTCACAAAACTTGATCAATGACTCAGCCTTGAAGGATGCAACGTTATCAGTGACAATTATGTCCAGACAACCAAACCTTGCCATAATATCTTCAAGAAAACCAATGATTACTTTGTGAGAAGAACTCCTTGTGGGAATAAATTTTATCCACTTGGTGAAGTAATCTGTTTCAGTTAAAATCCATTTGTGCTGACTACTTGAAGTAGGATGGATTTCCCCAATAAAGTCTAGGCCCCACTGCTGAAAGGGTCCTGAAGCTAGTATCGACTTCAATGGCAGAGACTTGAGCTGTTTCTTCCCAGATAATTTCTAGAATTTGATACAACCCCTGATTTTTGCACAGACGTCAGTGAATAGAGTAGGCCAATAGTACCCAACCCTGAGAATTTTGTAAGAAGTGGTTTTCCAGAAGTGATTTCCCCCACATAGGCCACTATGAAAATCCAACATGATCTTTTGGGCCTCTGGTGGGTCTAAACATCTCAGAAGCACCCGTAGAGGGTCCTTCCAATACAAGACCTGGTCAATAAGGAAATATGTGATTGATTTGAGTTTTAAATCTATTACCTTACTCTTCCCCATACCGTCAGGGGGCCTTAACTCCTGCAGGAAATATATAATGTCTTTATACCAGGCGCATTCTGCTAATGGAGGGATATCTTGAGAACTTCTGTCAGACAAATTAGCCTGCTGATCTTCTGAACAAGTGTTGATGTAGTTAACTCCTAGAGTTTTACAATTGGATTCAACTAACAAATTGGCTAAACCTTGGCCTTTAACTAGTTTGGTGGGTTTTATTTCCAGATCAAACTCAAGGATTTTGGCAATCCACTTGCTCCTTCTCCCGTCTATGTCAGGTTGAATGAGAATGTCCTTCACATCAACTGAAGGAACATATGCAACAATCTTCTAATGCAAAACATAGACTCTAAAATATTTGAGATCTTTCACCAAGGCATATACCTACTTCTCCATGATGTCATATCTGATCTCTACATCTCTTAATGCTCTGATGAAAAAGGAAATAGGTTGCTCCATCCCTGCATCATTCTTTTGTAGTAAAACAATGACCACTGTATCAAATGAAGCAAAGGAAAAAATCAGAAAATACTTGGAATAATCAGGACTGACTAGCACAGGTGATTTATTCAGTGCCTTCTTAATTTGGTTGAAGGATTCTTTGGGTGCAACAGTCCATTTTACTTCGTTCCCCTTCCTGAGCATGGCTATGATATGCTTCACTAATTCAACAAAATTTGAAACAAACCTTCTCAAAAAATTATTTTTTCCGAGGAAAGACTGAACTTCTTTCTTGGATATGGGAAGTGATAAGGCTTGAATAACCTATACCCTGAATGAATCAATTCTGACCCCTTCAGCTGATACAATGTGTCCCAACAATTTTCCTTCCTTCATGGCAAACGATGATTTCTTAGAATTTAGGGAAAGGCCAAACCTTCTTCTTTTCAAGAAGACTTTCCTCAGATGACAACGATGTTCTTTATTAGGTATGGAAAATACTGTTATATCATCTAGATAGATGCCCACAAATTTATCCTTCTCCCCAATGAAGGCGATGTCCATGGCTCGCTGAAAGGTCACTCCAGCGTTCATCAATCCAAAGGGAATTTTGGCATACATGAATGTGCCCCAAGGAGTGGTGAAGGCTGTCTTTTCTCTGTCTTCAGGCAAGACAGAGATTTGATTATAGCCAGAAAATTTGTCAATCATGGAAATCCTATATGCACCAGTTACCCTCTGCAATATGTGTTCCATCTTTGACAGCGGGTAATTGTCCTTCCTAGAGGTCCTGTTTAGATTTCTGAAGTCGACACGTAGTCTGATTTCTCCACTCTTATTTCTTACTGGAACTAGGTTGGCCACACACTCAGAATATCTCAAGGCACAATAATCTGAGCATCCAAAAGCTTCTTCACCTCCCTTTCCATAATAGGCAGTAACATAGGATTTATTTGTCTCAACTTCTACCTAAATGGTTTGGCTTCCTCCTTCAATGGGATCTTGTGTTCAATGACACTGATGTCATATGTGCTTAGGTCTTCGTAGGTCCAAGAAAAAACATCAGTAAATTCTTTTAATATCTTAGTATACTCGACCCTCTGCTCTCTTGACATGCTACTTGATAATTTGACAAATTTTGTGTCCTTCTCCGTGCCAATATTGCACTCAGCCACATCGACATCATCATTTGAGATTTTACCCTTTACTGCCACATCATTTCTGTCAAATAATATTTCTAAAGGGACCAGTCCCTTTGGGATGTGATTTCTAGGCAATTTAACAATATAATTATCAACAATTTTGTTCAGACAAACATTGGCATGAGGATCTGTTTCAGAATCAGACTCTTGATCAATATGTAATGCAGAAAAAATCATCAATGGTCTCCAAGAACCTTTTGATTTCCATATCATCTTAAAACACTTTCCAATGCTTGAAATTTTCAGGTATAGAGGGTCTACATTTCACTTCTACATCATACTTGAGCTGGGTGGCAGAGGTACTCTGAAATTGCTCCCTGAAATGGCCAGAGAATCAACCATTGTATTTTCCTCTCTCGAGATGAATGAAATTTTGAATGCCAAGAAAAAACTGTCAATCAGGTCCCACACTTCATTTCTATAGATTATGAGCCTGGGATTCTTAGCTTGATACATATTTATGATTTGATTAACAATCGATTCTGCATCTTCAAACACGGATATTTCATTGATCCCCATGTCTTTTGTAGCCCTTAATCCCAAAACAAGAGCTTCATACTCTGCCACATTATTGGTAGCTTCAAATTCTAATTTGTACGACATGGAGATGGTTTCTTGACAAGGTGACACAAAAACCACTCCAGCACCAACACCTTCCCTAGAAGAGGCTCCATCGAAAAACATTTTCCACATAGAGGTAATTGGAGGAGAATATTCACTGAGGGTACTAGACTTTCTGATCTCAAGAGGGGGGTCAGGGGTATCAGTGAGCTGCAATAAGTTGGATCCTAAATCAATGTGAAGGGAAAATATAGGATGGTTGGTGGGGTTTTCTTTATCACTGATAATGTAGGTCAACTGAGCCTCTCTGTACAGTCTCCTATGCTCCCCTCCGAACACTAGAATGGTAGCATATCTGAGGTCCATCTGCAAGGTTCCCTCAAGTATTTTTATCCATGATCTTGAAAACAACATGCCAAATTTGGGAGGAACATCGACCACCATGATGTCCATGACGACACTTTTCATGGGTAGTTGAAACAAGGTCACAACCAGATCTTTAATGACCCCAAGAAACTGTACTTTCCTAGAGTTGAAGGAATACAAGTCATGGTATGATTTCATGATCTCTAGTCCTAGTTCTTCCATGACAATTTTGGGCATGAGATTATGGGACGCGCCTGAATCCATCAGACAATTATGCAACACCTTATCATGTATATTCAAGGATGTATAGAATGGAGGGGATTAATCATCTCTATCTTCTATCATAGGACCTAGGATGACTGCTGGCTTTTCATCTTGCAGGTTGATTGAGTCTGTGGGATGATTTGGGGGTTCAAGCAATAAATTAAAGAGGGATATTTTGAAGTATTCGTGCTTGACTAGCTTTGAAAGGGGCACAGGGATTCTAATTTTTTGAATTTTGTGCTCAAGGTTAAAGGAGGAAGAATGCCTCCGAATTTATCTCATTTATGGGACATGGCCTTTAGCTATTGGCGAGGGAATCCAAGTTTTCTTTTCTTTGCTGGTGTTTGCTGCATCTTTGGCAGGTTTATCTTCTTTGGAAGGCTGATCAATGATGCCATAATTTTCTTCTTTCTTCTTTGACCTGAGGCTATATTTATTGGGATTGCTATCGGCTTTCTCCCACTTACTCAACTCATTTATTTGACTATCTAAGAGAGAATCCTCGTATGCAGATTGAGTAAAGTGAGGGAATGGGGAGGTGTCTCCAAGATAATGGATTTAAGGATCTAGATCTTCCTCCTCTCCTTCTTCATCAACAACAAGGTTATTTTGAAGAGGGTTTTGGATTTTTTGATCATACCTATCTCTGATTCTGGGTTCTCTTGGGAGGATTTGAGGGGAAATATTAATTTGTCTTCTGAAATTTCCTTTGTTATCAGCCTTTTGGGAAATTTTATAACCTTTCTTCCCTTCGAGCTTCATTTTCTCCATTTCTGCAGAAAGGGATGTCACCATATTGGTCAATTCATCCACTTGAGAATGGGATGCAAAAGAACCAGAGGTTGAGGCCTCAGATCTCCCTCCCCCGTCTCGGTCAACTTTGTTCCTAAGTCTGTCAACTTCCAATACAATGGATTCTACTTCCAGGGCTGCATATTGCATATGATCCAAGGAAGTAGCGCTTCTTTATCTGAGAAGGAGGCAAAAGTTAGGGTCAAAAGCACTAACATAAGTAATTTTGGTAGAGGCTTCAGTAGGATTAATCTCGACATAGATTTTATTGTACATCTTGTTGAATCTTTTGGAGAAATCAGAGACAGATTCTCCCTCTCTCCTCTTCAGGGACCCAAACTCTGTGATATAATATATAAAGTATTTTTTATCCCCCCACTGTCTCAAGAAGGAATCATATAGAGCCTCAATCCAAACAATGGATCCATGGGTCAAACCTCTAAACCACTTTCTAACCTCACCATCAAGGCTCTGGACAAAGACTCTCATCCAGACATCTTCATTTTCAATATTCAGATTATATGCATAACTGTAGAAGGCAACAATGTGCTCTTCAACAGTTATGTCTTCTTCTCCAGTGAACTTGGGCATATACTTTAGGTAATCTCCATCAGTGAGAGCATTCATTGGCCGAGGTAAGACCAGGGGGGCATATCTTGCAGCCACTATGGCATCCATTCTGTTTCTAGGAGGATTAACACCTACCATAGGGATGATATTTGGAGGAGAACCAGGAGGGGAAGGGGTTTGGAAATGGGAGACTAGAAAAGAACTTCCTAGAGGAAAATGAAACGACAGAGGGTTTGGAGAAAAATATATAGGGCTTGAGGGAACTGCGGTTTCCCTCTCTATGGTAGCGACAACAGTAACAAGAGGAGGAGTGGTGAAGCCCGGGGTAGGAAAATATTCTGAGGCGCTGGGTCTAAACCATAGTATAATTTCAGGGGAGAGTGGAGTGACAAGGCTTTCTCCCTCCAATCCCATACTAGGAGGGGAAAACTCAACAGGAACACTACAAAAATTCAAAGTTTGGGAAACTCCAACAGAAGGTATAATAGAAGGCTCAAAAGCATAAATTGGAGTTCCTATAGGATAATGAAAATCATCAGAAATACCTGGTTCAACAGTAGAAGTACCTTCATGAAGGGCCTTTTCCTTTCTGATAATTTTCTCTGGGTCAACTTCAGGTGTTTCCAAATGCAGCTATGGAATAGACCTCGTGTGTCTACCTCTAGAAGCCACAACTGAAGAAGTGGGGTCGACTCTGTGGAGTCGCCACATTGGAGTCGCCAGGTGCACAACTACAATCTTGATGTACTGGGTTCGGATGCACCTTCAGAACTAGTAAGCTTTGTCATTCAATCCCAGGGAAAATCTTCACTTTTGTCCCCGACAATGATGCCAAAAGTGTTAGCACCAGAAGTCACCTCTAGATTGTGACAGAGGTAAGCCTGATACCCATCAGAGTTTTATATCATAGGTTTGTTATAAAAACAGGTCAAATGGGCGTAATCTCGGGAAAATATCGTCTTAACTTAGAAAATTGGACTGATATGTGTGAGCAGGTGAGGTCTTAGTTTAAATTCAGACARTAAGTTGTAGTAAGGGTGAGTAGGAGGAAGACTTCGGTGAGAAAATGTAGAGGTCTGCCAAGGACATCATGTATTTCAACAGCCCAAGGAGGAACAATTTAAACACAAGAACTTCTCGAATTTAAATCTCAAAGAAACTAAAAGGAACTATAACGACACTATAATTAGACTTTCATCATAATTCAGTCACAATAATTCAAGTGAATCATTCAATCATGAAATCTTTCAACATCAGAGGGAAGTGAGAGGGAGAAAGAAAGTTGTCTGTCATTAAACAAGAAATCTCAGACTACAAATCATGATCAAAGAACCAGAGTGTTCATTAAAACTTTACAAATCGGGAGCTTTTCTCTACCATCCACCATAACAAAATATCAAAACTGAGTATTTATACTCAAAACAACTCGCTTCTTTTAGAAGTACACTCTAGTTATTGCATTCAAGGTTCATTGTCTTCATTTTCTTCTATCAAACTGTACTTGTATTCTTTTGTCAGATGCAAGATTAGATGAGTATGGGCTTCATCAGAAAATCCATGGCAGGGGAACTTTCAACTGACAGTCTGCCTTCCATGGCCATATTTTCATGCTTTCCATTTATGTGGTGAAACAAGGTTTCAACCACCTTCCCCATCTTCATTAACTTCTTTCATAGGGATCAGGGCAAGACTTGACACCCATGAATTTTCCAGGCAAGCTCACGACTCTTTTGAGTCAATTTTGGCACCCTGAGGCCCCACGGATCTTTCTCTGTGACCAACTTGGGTGCTTCGGTTCTCTGGACCAACTCTTTTCCTTGCCCCACGTGACCTCATGCCATGACCTTGTGTGTAATTTAGGTGCGTCGCAATTTCGTGTTTCGCGAATTCATGCTGCGTTCTATACTCAAACCTCCGAGTCGCGAAATCGCGACTCTCGAATCAGGTGACACGTGTCCTCTTTGATTGGACAACCTAGATGACATCAAAACTTCGGGACATCGCCCTTCACAAATATTCAAAACTCTTCCCTCTTACTTTCTCGACTTGTTAAATCGCAAAAAGATGATCTAACAGTCCAACTCTCTTCTTTGATCAACGACTATGATATTATTGTGATTTCACATTTTGCGAGTTCGGACAACTTGTTGCTCGACCGCCCCATCTTGCGAAACTGCGAAACACTGATAGCGCACCACATGTCCTTCGTAGCACCAATGACTAGGATGGACCTCGCGATTTGGGACCTCCGACGCTAAATTTCGTGCAACTGCAGGATCCCGATTACCTGATCGTCGTTGATCTGATCTTCCTGATGGATCTACGTTGTTGGAGATTGATCTCGCTCGCTTGATTTGATTATATATCATACTGCTTCAATTTTTGCGCTTGGTGCTCACGAATGTGGCCTGTGAATAATTTCTTGGATGACTGGTTGAAGGCTTAGGAAAGCAGAGGATCAATGACAGAGGTAAGAGAGAAGTGCTCGAATTTAGGGAAAACAAAAAGGCTTAGGGATAATACTCTTTAGGCAATCCTACAAGGAAAACAAGTCGATAAAACGGGTGAAGGCAAACATAAGAAACTACAAGTCGAGAGGAAAAACTTACGATCGGGTCTGCAAAATTGGAGAAACAGGAAAAATTACAGACCTAGGTAGAAAACACAGAATCACAAGACCCTAACAAGATTATGTGCTAACAATATATTAATCATATAGTTAATAATTTCCTACTTCTATTTTTTATTACTTATACGTTTATAGTTTTGTCCTTATAAATTTTGTCGTTTCAATGGAAGAGAATGTTGTAGTTGAGCCTCCTTGACCTAAAGATTATGAGTACATGGCAACCATTCCAATGGTGCCCACCAGTGGACCAGGTAAATAATTACATTGCATAGGTTTTTTTTAATATTAATGAAATACTTCAATGATATTTAAAAATTGGCCATATAAATTTAATATTTTTTGTTTTTGTAGGCGATGGCCCCTCAAAGAAACCTCCACGCTGTGGGTATGAGACTAGACATTCTCGACGTGAGAGGATTGAAGCAACATCAATTGTTGAAGATCCCCTAGAAAATGAAGACATGGAGGTTGATGATGAATTACTTAAGAACTGGAGTAGAAAACTAAAGAAGACAAAAATAAAATTATAATGTATAATAATTTTATACGAGAGATTGATGTACATTATATAGCTAATATATTTGGAACATATTTTGGATGATAAATATCATTTATAAAAAATCTTTTTTATGACATATGTCTTTGAATGATAAACCTCATTTATAGATTTACAAACACTTTTTATCAATTTTAAATATTTTAATGCATATTTTTTATTAGAATATAGATTGGGTATTGGGGAATTGAGAGTGATGTGGGGGCGAGGGTCCATAGGAGCTTCCACCTTCACGTGGTTGGCCTTGTTCAATAGAGAAAATTTTATTGGAGCCATTTATTCTTGGAGAAAAACTCTCTCGATCCAATGGATAAACAACATAGTCAATGGTGACTTCGTTGTTGCTCCTTCATATTGATGGAGGTTTGCTCCAAGATCAGACGACTCCAATAAATTATTATTGAAACCAAGAGGATCTTATTTAAGCCATATCATTTGAGATGTGTGTGTGTGTGTGTGTGTGTGTCACTATTTAATCTCCTCTCATATGGATTTTCCAAAAAACAATCTTAATGGTGTTTACTATTTGCAATCTTGTCTATTTTAATTTCTATTAGGATTTATTGACGTGTCTTAAAAGTATTTTTTGTTTTTTACTAAAAAAATAAATATAATTATGTTTTTATTTACTATAATATGTAGTTGACGCATTTGCAGATGCTCTAGATGTTGTACCAATGACTCATGAAAAAATTAGTGGACTCCAACCTATTGATACTTTGACAATAGTAAAGCCTCAACGAGACAAGGTATGCATTATATTCTCTTTTCACAAGACAGGGTATGCTCTTTTTCACATCCATCAGTCTAGTTGTGTGGCATATACTCTCTTTTTAAAGTTGAAACTCATTCCAAAATTATTTGTTTTTTATTGATGCTCGGTTCTGACACTTATGTTGTATGATGTACACACTTTCATGGTTGTTGGCACTATTTTCTTGTTCACCATCAACTTCCACTATTTTCTTGTTCAGCCATGTTTTATTCTTAACTATATTATATGTATTCCATTGTGTTGTGTGTGTCTATATGCCTTGACACCTCCCAAAAATAGATTCCCTTGAATGAGAAGTTCCTTGAAATGGATAAGAATGGTCACTGGGTACAACTCATAGAAAGGCTATTGGAATGGAAAAGGAGGAAAATTATGAAAAAAACATTGCCTCTATGAAACACAATGAATATTCCAAGTGTGAATTTTCTTAGAGATATTAGTTAGTCTCTATAACTAGGTGGAAGCTAGGTCAAGATATGGCTTTCAAATTGATACCACCCTTTCCTTATCCATTCCAATTGTAGAAACTAGTTTATATCTATGGTTCTAGAGAGATTGCATCAACAAATGCTCCAATGTATTGAGATGTTCATTTTCTTCTTCAATGAGTGCCTTCCAAGCACCACACATTGTAGATGGTTCCATGGAAAGGTTGCAGGTGGGTTACGTGTGTGTGATACATGGGAGTTGGAGGGTAGGGTAATTTAGAATAAAACTTAAATAGTTGGACGGATTTACCTTATTATGTATTATAAAATATATTATATATATATATATATATATATAAAATAAAAAGTGATATTCAAGAGTATATGTGACTAAGGTAAGTTAACCTACCCCAATAGGATAAATATTGAGCAATAAAAATAATATTGGTTGGAACCCATAGCTCCAACTTGGATTTCTATGAGAATATTATATATTGTACTATTCATGTGTTTGAGGTGTCAAATATGACATTATATATTGGTTTATTTCCTACAGTTAAAATTCATGCAAATGAAATAGTAGAATATTGTTTTCATTTTTTTTAAATATTCATATCCCGTTGCTCTCATGACGATCTCATATCGTCGATGGTATTGATAGTTCGTCGCAATGATTCATCGATAGTATTGATATTTCATCACTCACGACGATCTCCTTAGTTCATCTCGCTCGCGGTGATATCCTTTGGTCGTCTCACTTGCAACAAAAACCTTAGGTCATCTCGCTTGCGATGACATCCTTGGGTTGTCTCGTGTGCGATGAAATCCTTGGGTCATATCGCTTGCGATGATCTCCTTGGGTCATCTAGCTGGTGACGATCTCCTTGGATTTTCTCGCTCGCGATGATCTTGTTAGGTCATCTCGCTCACGACGACATCCTTGGGTTGTCTCACTTGCGACGATATCCTTAGGTCGTCTCGCTTGCGACGATCTTGTTGGGTTGTCTCATGTGCGGATACAACCTTAGGTCATCATGCGAGCGATGATATCCTAGGTTCGTTGCAATTTCCATGACACGTGATGCAACATTTGGGGGGTCCAAGCTTTGTCACCATCTCCAAAACATAACATCGCAAGGGTGTTGAAATGACTATCACAAAATGACCCAAATTTACTAGTGTGAATATATGAAGCATAATATACTCAGTGCAATTCAATTGTGTGATCACACTCTGTAAATTTGTTTTGGCTGAAAAAACAAATGACAAAGGTAACCTACAGACCAACTTTAAGACTGGAAACTAGCCTTTCCAATCTAGAGAGGCCTCTATCTGAGACCTAATATCACATAGATGATGAATTTGGATTGTCGGCTAGATTTATGTGTTTCGAAAATGTTTTTGGTTTCGCTGGCAAGGAAATACAGAAATTTGGGATATGGAGTCAACCTCTTGAAAGTGAGAGAAGCCAATGATTGGTAAAGGAAAATTTGGAAGGATAAAGGCTAAATAGGCAATGGTCTTTCAATTTAAATGTTGTCGTGCATCGCAGAAGAAAGGAGTACATAAACCAAACCAGAGCACCATTAAAGATGAATTATAACTTACTTAGAAGAAAACATAGAGTTTAAATGGCTGAGTCTAAAGCACCGCGCGATAAATTTTAAACTCATCAGACGTTCCAATTTAAAAAAAGAGAACATACATGAATCTACAGGAAACATGAAGTACATACATAGATAGGATCACAATACATGAAACCACCACCATTATAATATTTTTGTCAAAGATTTAGGACTTCTACTTTGTTTATTCTATTCAGATTCAAAGATTACATTCAAGATTCCTCTGTCTACACTACTTTTCCAACCTCGCTTACATTTAAAAGATACAATATATAGAAAAACCATGCCTTCTCGAGATACTATGCCTCAAACTACTTCTCCTAGAACTTCAGATTTAGTTACTTCCTCCTAGATGACCCTTTGAATAGAGTTTGCTAAAAATGGAAACCCGACTACACCCAATCATATCATAACTGACACCTTTGTCTCAATCATTCATTCATGAGTAAGATTCAGTCATCAAGTTATGATAGATCGACGTTTAATTTTACAGGGTGCCCGAGTGATCGAGCACACTGTTTGAAACTCTGTCACCTTATGTAACATGCTTTGGTTGTTGTTGTGCACTCACTGGTGGTAGAATGCACATGATGAGTTGGTGTAGCAGACGTTAATTTGCGGTCTCTCATGCAATGACGTTTGGGAGGCCACACATCTCTTCCAAAACTAGCATGCGTTTCTCTTAGACTTGTCCTCCTTAATAGGTAAGTTTACAACATCTACATGATGAATATTCACCGCGCAGGTGCCCTGTCAGACGTCTTGTTACCGGCAGGAAATAGGACATGCAGGGAGAACTATTTCATGCCACGATAAAAAAGACAAAATGGGGTTGTCTCACTCATGCTTATGGCCTCACCTGCAACCTTAAAACTTTGAGTGTCTTCCTAAGAGACCAGTTTCATTTGTTCATATTTTTCACTTGTCTCCACAAGACCACATTTCCTTTCAGCTTTTCTTGAGCACTGGCAAGAGCTGCACAAGCATTATCCATGGTTGGTATTCATTCCTTGAAGTGATATGTGATTCTTTATTCTAGCACCCTCTGTTCATCCTACAGTTGAATGATTACGTATTGCGCCTCTCTGAGCTGTCTTTTGAGCCAATTTTCATTCGCTGCTTGACTTTGCGACGCTGGCATTTCAATAGTCATTTCTTCCAACTGTATTAGCCACAACAGTCCATGACATGGTAGTAAGGCGCGATGGAAAATTTCGGTGCAGTGGGAGATCGACACGGTGGAAAACAACAACGGGAGGCTTGTCGTGGTAACGAATCACGATGGAAAATTATGGCACGGTGGCAAGGTACTGAGAGACTTGTCACAAGACAAATAATTTAGGTGCAAAAATGAATTTAGCGTGACAAGAAGGAACTCCAAAGAAGAAAGGATGAACGTGAGAGGAAATATCATCCAAACACACTAGTTCGTGGCAAACAATGAACGATGGCAATCAACTTTTCCACAGCAAAGGGCTCCAGGACTAGCAGTAAAAAACACAGACAACACACAAATACAGAAAGTAAAGGATAGGCATGTAAGGTGACCAATATTTATACTTGAATGGGTAATGAAAGGAATCATTGTAGAGGACGATAAATTCATGGTGACGAGTAGTTTGGAAGCAGGTTGAAGATTTGCGTAGCAAACTCATGCGATGGGTACACTTTGAAGTGTGCAAAGTACAAATGATAAGAGTGACAGAGTATACATGATATGAGAACTGTTATTTTTTACCTTTCTAACTTCATAATTAGGTGATGATGTTTGTTATATCCATCGATGTGACCTTTATCCCAACAACTTGCCTCGATCTCTGGCACGTAAATTCCCCTTTTCTGACAGGACTCAATATTTTAGGAAAGTGGCCTTTACAAGTCACACATAACTAATCCTTACGTCCTTTCCTGAATCCAAGGGCCAGACCCACTACTTTTTGATTTTTAACCATTCATTATTTGTTTCTTAACCTCACACGCTTTGACACATGAACTACGAATCATCTAAGATTAACTCTAACTGTAAAAATGAGGGTGCTAACAGCTGGCTCCAATGGGGATGCTATCCTCCTAGTGAGGTGGAAAATAACAACATACCAGGTGCCTAACCATTGGGTTTTATTTCATTTATAGACTCTAAAATGATGAAAAAGACTCATCCCAAACCTTCTTGACACAGTTACAACTAGACTCAACATAAACTTAGTGCCTTCACTTCGGGCTTCAATTTTATGCTAACTACTAATTCAAAATGCTTTCTTTGAAAATAAAAATGGTTATTTACAATGACACGAAAGGATGAAAAAAACTTGTTAAATCAAATACTGTTTGAGGAACCTTCCATTCACAGGCCCCCCACTAGCGAACTCTCCATTAAGCTCTTGTAGCAAATATGCAATTTTCCCGTGATACACGAAAATCCTAAATGGCCCCATCCAAATATGATCAAACTTTTTGTGCCTCCCTTTTTCCTTGTTTATCGCATCCCACTTCAGTACCAAATCATCCATCTTGAAATCCTCCTCTTTAGTGTGTTTGTCAAAAATCATTTTCATTCTGTCTTGGTGAAGATGTGATTTGTTGAAGACCCGTTCTCTCATTTGTTGTGCATGGATCAATTGGTTTATTCTCCTTTGAGCATCTTTTGGTTTGGCTTCTTGCTCTTGCAGCAATCTCCTGATTGGCAATCCCAATAAGGTGGGAAAAACTGCTTCTGCACCATATACAATTTGGAAAGGTGATGTGAAGATGGAATTTTTAGTGGTGATTATGTCGGCCCATAACACATAGATAAGATTTTTGTGCCAAGATTTCTTGTTGTCCTGCATAAGCTTCTTAATAATCCTCGTCAGACTTTTGTTAGAGGACTCCACCAATCCATTACCTTGTGGGTATTAAGCTATGGAATGTCCCAGAGTTATGTTGTAATCGCTGTAGAATTTCTCAATCTTCTTAGACTTGAACGTCGTTGCATTTTCAGCGATGATGTTGACTAGGTAACCAAATATAGACAAGATATTAGTCTCTTAAAACTGAATGATAACTATGTCGGCATCTTGCCTTGTGGGGAGTGCTTCGATCCATTTGGTGAATTAGTCCATGGTCGTCAGTATCCATCTATGTTGAGATGAATATGGTAGATGAATTTCTCCTATAAAATCCAGACCCTATTGCATAAATGATGCTTCGACAAATATAGGTTTTAAAGTAAGGGGTTGTAGCTTTCTTTTCCCATCGAAGATATGACATTCATGACAGCTGGAAACTTCCTTGTATACATCCGAAAAAATACCAGGCCAATAGAACCCCTCCCTCAAGATTTTGTGTGTAGTGGTCTTCCAATAATGATGCCCCCGACAGTCTCCTTTGTGAAACTCTTTAATATCCCTTTTCATATCTTCCTCCAACAAACAATTCAATAAGATCCCAACTGGATCCTTCCAATACAAAGAATTTTCCAGAATGCAAAACTTAGTTGTTTTCAGCTTAAAAAATCTGGCTTTGGTTTTGCTCAACCTTGGACAAGCTTGAAAATTTCTTAACACGTAAATAATGTTAGCATACCAAGGAGAATCGATGAACTTCTTAGATACATGCGTGATCGTTTCTTCTTGTGTATTCTCTGACAGATCAACAATGAAATTTATTCCCAAAACATCACAATTTGACTGCACCATTAATTTTGCGAGCCCTTGACCTTTAATCAACTTTGTAGGCTTCATTTCGAGGTCATATTCCAACATTACTGTGATCCATTTTCCCCTTCTACCTTCAGGATCAAGCTGAGTCAAGATATCCTTAACTGAATTTCTAGGCACATAAGAAATGACACGAGAGTGCAATATATAATTTATGAATTCCTTGAGGGCCTTCACCAAGGCATATGCTTGTTNACAGATCAACAATGAAATTTATTCCCAAAACATCACAATTTGACTGCACCATTAATTTTGCGAGCCCTTGACCTTTAATCAACTTTGTAGGCTTCATTTCGAGGTCATATTCCAACATTACTGTGATCCATTTTCCCCTTCTATCTTCAGGATCAAGCTGAGTCAAGATATCCTTAACTGAATTTCTAGGCACATAAGAAATGACACGAGAGTGCAATATATAATTTATGAATTCCTTGAGGGCCTTCACCAAGGCATATGCTTGTTTTTCCATGATATCATACCTTAGTGGGGAGTCTCTCAATGTCCTGCTGAAATATGCTATGGGATTTTCAAAGTTTTTCTCATCCTTTTGTAACAGAACGCCAATGATGGTTTGTTTTGAGGCAAAGGAGAATAAGATAAAGTCCTTCGCAAAATTCGGGCTGGCTAGCACTGGAGCTTTGGTCAGTTCCACCTTAATATATTCGAATGACTACCTAGCTTCAGGAGTCCATTTTATTTCATTACCTTTCCTGAGCATATTTGTGATGTGCTTTATAATCTCATCCAAGTTGGGAATGAACCGTCTCAAAAAATTTACCTTTCCTAGGAAAGAATGCACCTCTTTCTTTCCCCTGGGAGTGTCAATCTTTAGAATTCCTTCCACTATGTTGGGGTCTATCTTTATGCCTTCCTTTGAAATGATGTGTCCAAGCAATTTTCCTTATTGCATCCCGAAGTTTTATTTTTTAGGGTTTAATGAGATTCCAAACTTTCTGCATTTCAGGAAAACCTTCCTTAGATGTTTGAGATGTTGTTCATCGAAATCCAAAAATACCATGATATAATCCAAGTAAATCACGATAAACTTATATTTCTCATCAATAAAGGCTATGTCCATGGCCCTTTGGAAAGTCGTTCCAGAATTCATAATCCCAAAAGGCATTTTTTCATACTTGAAAGGACCCAAGGTGTTGTAAAGGTTGTCTTCTCCCATTCATCCAGGTGCACCATGATCTGGTTGTATCTAGAAAAACAGTCAAGCATCAACATTTTTTGAGACTCAAACACCTTCTGCAGGATGTAATCCATCTTAAGAAGGGGATAGTTGTCTTTGAGAGACACCCTGTTTAGATTCTGAAAGTCTACACACAATATTATTTCACCACTTTTCTTTCTAACAGGCACAAGGTTAGTCACCCACTTGGAAAACCTTAAGGAAACAATAGTTTTGGCATCAAACAGTTTCCTTACCTCCTTTTCAATCAGTGGTAGTAGCAGAGAGTTGATTCGTCTCAACTTTTTCTTGAAAGGTTTCTGATCCTCCTTGATGGGAATTACATTCTGGATTAATCCAGTGTCATAGACCTTCAAGTCTTCATAAATCCATGCAAAAACATCAGGGAAGTCTTTCATGAGGTTGATATACCTCTGTTTGATTTCGGGACTAAGTTTTTTTGACAGTCTGATGATATTAGGATTTTCTTCAGTACCGATGTTGCAATCCTCTATATATTCATCATTCACAGTGATTCTAGGATTTATGGATACATCATTTTCATCAAACAACTTTTATAACGGGACCAATCCTTTCAGGATAATATTGTTTTTCAGCTGCACTATATCCCTTCCAACAATCTAATTCTGAAAAAAGGTCATCTTTGTTTAACACAGTTGCATCTTCATTTTATTCACAACAACACTCCTCATCAATATTCACATTAGTGAATTTGTCTCTCATTTGGAGGAACCTCTCCACCTGTTTATCATCTTCAAACACTTGCCAATAATTAATGTTATCGGGTACTGCGAGCCCGTGTTTGACTTCAATTTCATACTTCTTATTTGGAAAAATTGGAATTTTGAACACCAAAGCCGAAGTAGCCAGAGCATCTGTAATTTGATCCCCCCCCCCTAGGAATCACTGACAAATTGTACTCTAAAAACTCTTCAAGGAGATCCAACACTAAATTTCTATATGCTCTTAGTCTAAGATGCTTGGACTGATTTATACCCTTTACCTGATTTATGATGAGCTCAGAATCTCCATGCATAACTATCCTTTTAGCACACAATTCCCTTAAAGTCCTCAAACCCAAAACCAGTGCCTCATATTTGGCCATATTATTGGTACAATCAAAAGCGATCTTGTAAGAGCAAAGTTTTGTACCCACTTTGGGCGGGTTAATCCACACACCAGATGCAGTTGCTTCCCTATTGACAACTCCATCAAATTTCATATTCCACATTTCATTTTCCACATGATTTCTCTGATCAATAATTTCCTCTGTTCGATGCACAGCCTTGTCTTTGACATTCATGATAGTTGTTGGCTTTCCCTCTTCGAAACTCAAGCTATTATAAAAAATGGAGGAGACGACTTTGGTGTCGACAGAGTAGATATGATGATTATTTGGTTGGGTTTTTCTACTCACCATTTACTTGAGAAACACTTCTCGGTACAGTCTCCTTTCTTGGCCCAAAACAGGGATAGTAGAATACGACATGTCCATCTGCAAGGTTCCCTTTAATTTTGTGGCCCAAGATCTAGATAACAACATGTCGAATTTTGGGGGAATTTCGGCAACCACCACGTCCATGAACACATTTTTCTATGGGATTTGAGACAATGATACAACCAAGTCTTTGATCAAACCCAATCATTTCACCTTCCTTGAGTCAAATGAGAAAATATATTTATAAGGTATGTTGATGTCCAAGCCTAACTCATGCATGACCACCTTGGGCATGATATTATGTGATGCTCCCGAATCTAGCATGGAATTATGTAAAGTCATGTCATGAATTTTAAGGCTGACATAGAAAAGAGGAACATCATCAACATCGCCACTTTCTTCTACGTGCAGGCCAAACAAGATGGCAGGGTGGTCATCTTATATGTTCAAGGTGTCAGGAGCTTCTTTCATATTTAACATTTTAATAATCTGATTTATGTAGTCTCCCTTCCTTATTATCTCATTAAACAGAAGAAAGATTTTGATTTTAGCCATTTTGCTTTCGAAATTAAAAGGTGGAGATTTTTCTACTTCTTTGACAATCATTTCCTTTCTTTCCTCAAGTGATTTATTTAGGGTTTCTTCCTTTGATTTTACTTTCTCCATCACATACATTTCTGAATTATATTTCTTTGGTTGGCTTGAAGAAGGAGTGCTCACCTAGGGTTCCCTTGTGGGATTTTCCTTTGGAATCTCTGCAGACATCTTTTTACTTCTGGGGTTATACTGCTTCTGAAACTGCATAATTGCATTGTGGTATCCATTCCTAAACTCCTCTGTCTCCGAAGACAACATATCATCATTCTCCAGCATAAACCCATCATTCGTATCTATAAATTGATCATTCTCTCCTTTTGTTAAGAACACATATGTTTCTATATCATCGTAACAATGCAGTTGGTCTTGGATCATTTGATCAAAATATTCATTTGCATAGTTGTTTTGGAAAGGAGGTCTTAT
>SNQJ01S0033388.1:0-22816 GCA_010110895.2 Picea sitchensis | reverse complement strand
TCAAGAATACCCTAGTTGGTTACAAGTATTTAATGAAAGGGTAAAGTGGTTGTAACAAGAAAATATAAGAAGCCCCTAAGTTTAAGGAGAGAGGTTACTTGAAAAAAGTAAAAATACAACTCAAGGAGTCATTCACAAGTACATTCACTCACTTATTCTATTGAACATCTTCTAGTGAACTAGTGATCTATTTCAAAATTTAGCGATGGAGAAATCTGAGGTAGCGACAAGAGAGGAGTGTCAGAGTTTTAGGGTTGTAGTGGAGAGAGAAGTTTGTTGAGGAAACCCTAGTTTGTTTTTTCCCCACAAGTCATACCACTAGTGTCATGCGAGGCATCCCCACGGGTTGCAGTATACCTATCACATGAGGCCCCACGAGATAGGATGTCTTAGTCCCACGAGGACAAGACAATTTGGGGGAAATGCTAGTACTAGGTCCCTGAAGACAAAAGATAACTTATAGTTCAACATTTCAATGTTTCAGGTTAGCTACAGAGGTAATAGTATGTTTTTGTACTTGTTGTGAAGGTTATGCTTGATTATGATGTGGTGTATGCTTGAGGCATACTTGAAATATTGATGATGGTTTGACACATGATTGAGGTACATCTTGGCTACATGATTGAGTAAGGTATTCTGGTATATTTGGTTCATCATATGGCATGGTTGTTATGGTTCATATATTTGAGATCATTGTTCATTGTTGAGGTATACACTTGATGTATGGTGGCATATGCATGAGGGGAATGCATTGGTTCTTCATTGATGATATGGTACAGGTCTGTACTTGATTGATTCTATGGTATATGGTATAGGTTGTATTCATGTTTTACGTATGGTACATGATTGGATACTTATCATTCATGTTGTAGTTGGTATATCTTATTGTTTGTGATTGATGCATATGTTGGTACATAGATGATGGATGACACGATACAGGTTTTAGTATAGCATTGGTTGATGGTACAATGAAACTTACAAGTTTATAGTACAATGATAGTGATAGGTTGGATGCAATGACAGGTTACAAGTTGATGTGATAGTGGCAGTGGCAGTGACAGTATCATTGATTGTGGTAGTGACAATTTGGTATACACTTATATTTCAGGGTGGCAGGACAGGGCAAGGAAAGTGGGTTGTATCCTCCTTCTGGTTGGTGTCGGAGAACTCAGGGAGTTGGAACTTCCTTTAGGTTGGACCCTGAGAATCAAGGGGTTGTAGCCTCCTTCTGGTTGGAGCCAGAGAATTTAGGGAGTTGCATCTTCCTTCAGGTTGGAGCCTGTAAATAGGGGGTTGGGTCCTCCTTCCAGTTGCAGCTGGAGAATCAGGAAGTTGGTGCTTCCAATGAATGCAATATTTGATATATAAGAAAGAATTATGTGGTTTTCTCCCATTTGGGTTTCCATGTAAATTCTAGTGTATTTTGTATTTGATGTGATGATTCTTATGTTTATGTGCTCATGATACATTAATGATACATTTTTTATTGATATATTGTTGATTAAATTCAAGTTGATATATTGTGGTTAAAAGTGATAAAAGTGCTAATATTGATTCACCCCCCTCTCAATATTCCAACATCTTCTTCTACGATTTAACTTAAGAAACGAAGTATGGGAACATCGAGGAGATGAGTAAAGTCTTAAAAAAATGGATAAGTGACAAAAACCGAACGGAAGGACTTGTGAATGAGTCGGGGAAATGACACACACCCGCGGACCCACCATTCCGCGAAGAATATGAGAAAAATACTAAGTGTTGGTGAAAATAATGTACAGTGGAATATAAGGTGCATTTTGGTTATGGCAAAGGTTGGAATTGAGTGAAGATGATGATACCAACACGTGAACCTGCCATAGATCGAGAATTTTTCTAAGTAAAGAAAATATAGGATGAAAATGTATTAGCCTATATACATTTCAACACGTTTTTCCCACTGAGTTGTTTCTCAAAAAACTATAATCCATAAGCCTTGCGAAGAAATTATACATGTGGGTTGAGACCTCATGTTTGTACTCAAGTAATATCTTTTCAAACTTCCACCTACAAGTCATTCCTACGAATAATTGAGTCTACAAAATTGCATAATTGAAAATCCTCCCGCCTCTATGAACTTTGAATTGATGGAATTAATGAGTTGACAATCATCTGGTAAATTCGAGAGAAAAGATTTGATTGACTATAACTCCATAGTTATTACACACGATTTGAGTTAATAAACAAAGAAAACTTAATTGTTTGGTTATTTTGAATTCATTACATTTGGGAACGTTGTGGTGAAATGAATCACACTCTGTGAAACCCTTACTCCTCTTTGAATTACACAGTTACATCATATACAAGATGTCTGGAGCTCAAGGTCACCATGGGAGGTCTACAACGCCCAATGCCCCAGTTCAGATGAAGAATCTAGGAGATTCCATTATAGTAGATATTGGTTCTAATAATAGGCTCCATAAATGTCCTCCATGGTAGGAGATATACAAGATGTTTAACGCTGAATATTTCCCGTCGAAGAGAAAAAAATTGAAGGTGTATGAAAAAATTAAGAAAATTGGGTTGTATGTTGTAGCTACTCGACCAAATCTCTTTCCACACAATGATGTAGCATGGTGGGCATACACATACTTGAACCCACAATAAAAGGTAATTAAATATCAAGTAGGAAAGCTCCTAACCTCATTGGCAACAAATAGTATACAGGATATGTACAAGTTACCAACACTAGGTCTCTTCCTCAATAATAAATTTTTAGAGGAATTTGTCAAAAATAACCCCATCTTTGTGGAATTTATAGAACAAAGGTGGGATGAGGATACACAATTTCACATAAGAGACAATAAAATATACAACAAATAGTACCTTAAAGAACCATATCGAATTCTCGTAGAAATGATATGTCATATGTACAGAGAGGTTGATAGCATACATATCAAGTTGGAATGGGCAACCATGGTCCAAAGTGTAGCTGAAGAAGGGATAGTTTTCAATTTGAATGAAAATCTCTTTCACAGTGCCAATGAAGCTCGCATCAACAACAAAAAATAGTTTTTTGTATGTCAACTTACTTAATTGATGCAATTTGTTCTTTTGTCCCCTTTCTTGGGATGAAATGGACTTGGAATACTGACCTCCCACCTATACATATATATCGTTTTGATTTGTGGGAGTGTAACTATAAAAAATAATTTTATGAGATATGTGACAACTTTATGGAACTGTTGTTCCAAATTATTTGTGGACGATCCCTTCATTGATTTTCTTCTGAAGCTATGTAAACCCTAAAGGATCTTGTCAACTGGTATATGGAAAATCATTTCACYTATATCTAGGTTTTCAAGTGCTCGGCTCCACCACACTTGTTTCCCAGGTATGTCCCAAACTRACTCCTAGAAAGAGAAATAACATACCATATAGTTGAAGTTGGTATTGCTAAATCCCTGTCATCCAATAATAAGAGAATATGGCCCAAATTTCCAATCAAAGTAATAAATTTCACTCTTTTTAACAGTCCACATGCCAAAAACGAGGCAAAATATCTGAAGGAATTGATTATTTTTATAGGGACTCCAAGAAACCATGACCCTAGAGGGTTAATGATAGAACATTTCAGAACCATAAACATGATATGTATGTTCCAACATGACCCTAGCGAGGAAGAAATTGTCTTCTAAGGGGATAGATACTATGAAGAGATGATGGCACACATTCCAAAAGCTCAATAATTAGTAATGTTAGAGGAATATCAATAAAAAAAGAAGAACATGTTCCAAGAACAAATTAAGAAGTTGATATGCAGTGCACAAGAGTGGGAAGAGGCTAATAAAAAGACTCAACAACATAAGGACGAGGAAAGAATATAAAAGGCCATGGAGCTAGAGGAATAATTAAGGAATAAAGCCTCATAGGAGGAAGAAAGGTTAAAGCAGAAGGAATAACAAGAAATGTGCAAGTATGAAGAACAAGAGAAAGCAGAGGAGGCAACCTGCATACTTGAGGAAAAATGAAAGAAATCCTCAAAGGAGGAAATGAAAAAGAATGTAAAGGAGGAAAGAAGAGAAAAATAAGTGTCCCTCAAGGTTGGAGAACAAAAGAGAGCAAAAAAAAAGGCTAGGGAAGCAGCTGAAAAGAAAAGGAAAGAAGAGGAAGAGAGAAAAAAGAGAGAAGAGGAAGAGAGAAAAAGGAAGGAAGAGGAAGAAACGTCAAAGGAAGAAGAAGAAAGAATGGGGAAATAAGAGGAGGAAAGAAACACAAAAGAGGAAGGGGAAAAGATCGAAAAACAAAAAGATATGGAGAGGGACCATCCTTGACCCAACAAAAAAAAAATTCATACCTCGATTCTCCCATCGACCTAGGTACCCATCTAAATACAATTTTGCCTAGATTTTCCTATGTTTCCCTACAATAAAAAAAAATTGATAGTTCTATGGAACAACTAGGATATATTTACTACAATGTGTCTAGTAAGGGGATATCTAATAGACATGCTAAAAGGTCAAGGATAGGAGAGACCACCATTGTTCAAGTGACACCCCATAGGTCTATATCATGGAAATTAGGCCAAGACAAACCCCATAAAAAAAAAGGTGATACATCATCTGCTCTCCATGCATTTGCATGGGCTAATATAGTGATTGTTAGTGATCTTAATGCTACACTTGACAAGTATGAAACAAAATTCATGGTCTTAGAAGGACAGTTGAAGCAAAAAGATGATGAATTTGAAAGACAATTTAACACACAAGGTCAATTACATTCAAAGGAATTGGAAAAGGTGAAATGAATGGAGGAACTGAAGAAACAACACCAAGAGAATGTTTCTATCTCTGAGCAAMAAATATAAAAAATCAGTGAATATGAAGAGAAAATGCAAGAGCTAGAATCAAATAAGAAGAACAATAACAATACCATGAACTTACTAAAGGCAGTGAGATAAAAAGCTATMTTGGTGAACGAAGAATTAAGAGAAGCTCATAAAAAAAWTTCCATTGAGCTAAACAATGTGGAAGGCTTCCATGATGAAGTGATGAGACTTTCAAACTTGGTAATATAGGAAACACAAAACATATAGGAATCTTAGGAAGATTTTGATAAAGTGGTAGACTGKAAAATAAAGTATGAGTATGCTCCAACATATTTACCCAAGTACAGAAAGAGAGATAAGGAAAAGATGCAACTGACACTGGATAATTGGAAAGAGGCTTTTGAAGATGTTGAATAATTGGTAAGGTTACCAATAAATCTTGCTTCACAGTATATAACTCAATTGATAGTGTCCTAGGGAAATTATATATGATTGATATGGATGAGTTGAACCAAGAAGCTCCAAGCAAATTGAGAATATCAGAATTTGAAACAAATAGAGATAAAAGAAAACATCTAATATAACTAATGAATGAGATAAATCTAGGAGTTCTATACAATTACCTCATCAAACCAGTATGATTGACCACCCTAGTAGACAACTAAACTAAATGGATGCAAAAGGATCTCAAATGAGAAATGACAAGGAGAATCATCCATGGAGAAATTCAGATGGAAAATGTACAACTGGACAAGGTCAAAGAAATATCATAGAAATTCGACCCATGGACTTCCTATAGAGGAAAAGTGCCCCCAAAATAATCCACTTAAATTGTGTTTATAGCTCTTGTATTTAATAATTCAATTATATACGAAGAAAAAGCATTGTAGATGAAAGGGTGTAACTGGAATCCGACATGATGATAGTTACAGAGTGTAAAATGACTCTCTTATTTTATAAAAGATAGATCCATAGAAGTAAGAGGGACTTTTTCCCATTGTAATATCAAATGATACTAGTATTTATGGGATAATAACGAGCATAAGGCAATTTTTAGGTCATGAATGTCTACAAATGTGTATGGGACTATTTTCCATATGTATTTTTTATATAAATTTCTTGAATTCTTTTCATGTCAACTATTTATATGTAAAGTATTTTATATGTTTATGCTTTTATGATTTATAATAGATACATGGGTAAAATTATAGGTCTAATCTGCAACTATTTGTGAGTCAATCTATGGCTTTATTATTTTAATCTATTATTGACTGTTGTAGGCTAATTTTGTTGTCAATCATGATATATCATGATGTGTCTATATTTTATTATAATTGCTCATGATTAGGATAGGATAGAATAAAATAGGATTAGACTAGAATATTTTTAATTCTGCTATAGATTGTTCAATTAAGTTCTAGTTAGAATTATGTGAAGGACAACATGTCCTCAAATTCGTTGTTAGAAAACACATAAGAGGTAACCAGGCCCACATATTGGTTGTAAGTTCCATCCCAAATGATAGTAGGTCTAAGTAGGACCTGTCATCGGGAATTTTCCCTTACCTGATTGATTGGCCATTCAGACCTGTCAACAAGTTGATTTTAAGACTTTGGTTGTGATGGTACCAATTGTTAAGGCCATGGTTTCAAATAATTTTTAATTTTAGCTCCAAAAAAAAGGTTGCTACTACTAGCATCACTTTTATATTTGGGACTTGATTTTAAAGTTTTTGTTTAAAACATTCCATGTCATTGTTGAAAAATGTCATGATTTTAACCTTGAAAAAAAAGAGTGCCACTAGTGGTACCTTTTTGTAAAATGGAGGTAAAAACAACCAGTAAATGTGACCTCTAAAAAATTGAGAATTATGGAGAGTTCTTGTTAGGTTGGTAACATTGATAATTTCTTGGTTAGTGACACCTTTTTATAACCTCCATGGATTTTATTGATTGGCATTTTCATAAAATCCATCACACATAACCAATATCTCACCATCTTCAATCTCCCAAATCTTCATTTGATTTACAAAATGAGTGGAGAATTGATCGTGTTTACAATGGGCCTCAACATAATGTCTTCCCTGGGAATCTTTAGTGAACCATAAGTTTGAGGCATTATTGGATTTTTCAAGGTAGAAAAAAATTTTGTGCTTTCATCAAGGGATGGATTCTTTATTTCATTGGACACCTCCTTCATTACATTTCTTATGATATCTTGCTCCTACTTTATTATAGATTCCATTGGTCGATAGGTGGTCAATCATATTTTTTCGTAGTCCTTGGTGTTCAAAACTATTGTTGCCTTTCCCTTATCCCTAGTATTCAAGTAATATGTTTTATTAAAATTTGATAATACATTACCCTTCTCTCATCTTGGTTATTTTTTTGGGTTTTCTTGGATGATGAATATATGGGACCCCTTTTTCTTTGCTAGTTTGTAGGTTGAGGCCCTTATCTTATTGTTCATCTATATTTATTTAGATGGATGGTAGAGGAAATGTGTGATGCATGTTTCTCCATAGGATATACCAACACGTGTTCTTCATCTTGGGGTGTATTGAGGCACATTATCGTGGTCCTTATTTTGTCTATATATTTGGGTGTTTGGCTTGGAGGGTGGATAAATGGGTCTTGTGTTTCTTTGTTAGTGATATAATATTAATCCCATTATTAACTATTCCTTTTCATATACTTGGATGATAGATAAAGGAAACATGTGTTTCATAATTGTTTGTTAAATAGATCAACATTGGTTCTTATTTAGTGGTTTGTGTTCCTTGCTCAATATGCACTAGCAAACCCTCAGTTTTTATTGATTTGAAGAACATTGCACGGATGCGAGAAAATATGAGACATTGTAAGAAGGGGATTTGAGATGGAAAATTGGGGATGGCATAGTTTTTTTATAACCCTGAATATGCACAAGGAATGAAATAAAATTTCAAGAATGAGAGAAAAGATGAGATGCAATTCAACAAAAGGCACTTACCCCTAAAGATGCAAGGGAGACAAGAGTGACTAGGTCTATCATGGGTTGTCATGGTGGGTATGCATGATGTGTTAAAGGATTTCAATGGTCAAGAAAGAGATTCAAGCTTTCACTTGAGGAAAGAAGGGAAATAGTTTCAAAGCAACTAGTCCTTTCCTTGTTGAAAAATTCTATAATGTGAGTCATAAACTCTAGACCTTTTCCCTAACATGCTTTGGACCTATAGATAAAAAACAAAAATAAAGCCATAAAATCTAGGCCTTTGGATTAATATATTTTCAACTTGTAGATACAACACATAAATAGATCAACAATGAGAATGATGCTTAACCTAAGTGACAAACTAGCAAATATTGTTGATGTTTCCTACACTATAAGAAGGACAATGACAAACCTCATCACTGAAAATAATAATTGTAGGGGAATATTTTGAACGCAAAGAGAACAATACTCTTAATCACTGAATAATGGTAGTCTCTACAATAATAAAATTACAAAACAAATTGGGTGGGGTGCAACTCATATTCTCAAAGGTATACTCAATTGCTCTAGGAAAAGATTTGGATAAAAATACAATTGTATGTTGCAAGTGAATAGTTGCTCATGAACTAATAATGGCATTGATCGAGAGATGAAAAGAAGATGAGATGGGGGATTGATATATGACAAATCTATTTCTTGTAGCACTAACCAAATACAAGTTATGAATGTTAGAGAAACATTCATAAGCCACATACCTAAATATTTCTATCTATAAAAAATCAAAGGCCTACTCTTTAGAATTATAGATTGGACAAGAACTTCCACATAGGTTCCATGTGAATGTGTGAGAAGTGGTTCGAGATATTTTCAAAAAGTGATTGTGTTTTGGAAAAGTGATTCTATTTTTGAAAAGTAAATTGTAATTCAATTTAGTTAAAAAGTGAAAGTATTATTTTTAGCAGTTGAGTCTAAAAAATGTATTTCATGCATGCATGAATTAGACAAGGAGTAATCTCAAAAATAGATTGGGGTTTTGGTCTCAGCTAAAACTATAAATAAATGTCAATATATAGATTTCAGACACATAAGAACACCTGAGCAGTCGAGAAAGTTGAGAAACAGAGAGGGAGAGAGAGTAGGAAACTAGTTTTCCGCACCACACAACCCCATGCAATAGTCTGTATAGCGTATGAAATGGTTTTGTATAGTTGTTCAGACAATACCATACAGATCTATATAGTTTTATGGATAGATACACATCGACTTTTGTACTTTCCCAGTAGGTTGTTCTGTTCAATTTGGGGTTCTTTTTGGTATAAGTGTAGTGTTATTTTTTAGGGATCTTGTGGAGGTTTCCTTGTAAGTTTTTTGAAAGAATGAAAATATATTTTTGAAGGCGTAATTACCTATGTTGTGAAATTAATTTTTATGCTTCCGCTATTTGATTTCCATCTCTTGTGTGATTAATGATATGGTATAAATTTATTACCACGTTAATTAAATTCAACAACATACTTGTTTGATTGAGATCACAAGGACTTCAGTCACCTTGGGATTGGAATTTTCACATGGTGTCAGAGCTTATTTATCTTACTGATATTCTCTAGGATTTTTAGTGGTAAATCAGCTACAAGGAAGAAGGACCAACAGTGAGAGGGATTCAAAGTTTTATTTTCATATTTGGGAGTTTGTGCAATAGATTTTAGAGATGGAACTATTGTGCCTAAGGTTTGAGGATATATTGGATGGTGCCTTGAATTTCTTATCATGGAAGGTGACGGTTACACTCTTACTAGAAGACAATGATCTATGGGATATTATCAAGAAAATTGTGACTCCACCTATAGATCTGTAGTAATTGGTAGATCACAACAAGAGGGAAGTGAAGGACAAGTGGATGATCTTGGATTTTATAAATGATTATTTGATCCCTCGTGTATTTGAGAAGGATATAGTGAAGGAGATGTTTTATGCCTTTGTTAGTCTCTACCAGATCCAAAACATAAACATGAATATGGTATTGTGGAACAAGCTCAGATCCATAGTGAAGAATAGATCAGACATTGTCACCAGTTACCTCATGAAGATCACATAGATTCATGGTCAACTCATAGTAGTTGGGGAGAAGGTTCAAGATATAGAGCTAGTGAACATGACATTGAATGGATTTTGAACTTCATGGTAACTAGTTTTCAAAGGTATTTGCACTCGGGGAAACCTTCATGACTTTGAGAGTCTTTTGGGATGACTATGTCTAGGTGGAGACTTAGATGAAGTCAAAGATCGACAAGAAGGATGGTGAAAATAATCTAGCTTTTGGTCAACCAAATAAGGGTATAAGTAAAGGACCCATTGAGGGTAAGGGAAAGAGTGAGGAGTTAACCTTGCAGATAGGAAATAAGGACATGAGTTAAATCAAGTGCTCTAGTTGTCATAATCACGGTTATTGTGCATCATAGTGTCTAGATAAGAAAAAAGGTAAAAGGAAGCAAAACCAAAAGTAGGTAGTAGCCTTTGCAGAATCTCATATGACCAAGCTTGATAACATGTTCAAGAAGGATTTATCGTTGGTATATTTCCTTTCTATGAGAATGATTCCAAGAAATGCGCGGTATGTGGATAGTGGGTCATCTCGGCATATAACATCAATGCGGTAATTATTTTCTAGTATGAAGAAGCAGGACTTAGGAGCATAGGTTGAGCTTGGTGATGATGTCAAGTACCTAGTCGTAGGACTTGGCACTATTCCCTTCCAACTCAACTCAAGTAATTATTTATATTTTGATGATGTTTTTTTTTTACTACATCTCAGGAAGAATTTGCTTTCATTTTCAATCATGGAGGATAAGGGATTTCCATTCGAGTTCAAGAACCAATAAGTCCTCATCAATCCAAAGGATTCTATCCCAGATATAGCTCAAGTAATAATGGTTAGAGAAGGTAATTTGTATAGGTTGCAAGTTCATGAAGCTATTTGAGCCTTGGTTCATAAAAATGACAACTTTTGTGGCACAAGAGGATGGGGCACCTGCATCACAAGGAATTTCATATTCAAAGGGAGATATTCATAGGTCTTATTCATAGGTCTTCCAGAGTTCATATTTGAGAAACATGGTGTATGTAGAGGGTGCATGCTTGACAAGCATACCAAGGTTTCTTTCCCAAGAAGCAAGCACGGGTCTAGAGAGATTCTAGATGTAGTGACAAAGGATGAGGAGAAGGAAGATATGAAGGTTGAGATAGGATAATTATTGATTTCTAGAGAATTACAACAACCTTCAAGTGGATAAGGGGAGACGATATCCCCTTCCACTTCTCTCAGGAGATATATATTGTTAAATAAAACATTGAGGGATGCTATGGAGAATCTTGAGAGACCTAGGAGCACATTCATAGAGAGAATACCTTTGAAGAAGTTTCTATACTATATGGAATTGATGAGAAACATTATAGATTCTAAGCCTTCCAGTTTTCAGGAGGCAACATACCAATAGGTATGGAGGTATTCCATGGTGGAGGATTACACCTCCATCGTGTAGATTAATTTTTGGGACATAGTGCCAAGACTAGAGGGGAAGTCAGTTTTGATTTTTGGATGGATCTACAAGATAAATCATGTTGCATATGGAAACATTGAGAAGTTCAAAGTGAAGTTTGTGGAAAGAGGGTTTTTCCAAAGAGAGGGAGTGGACTATGATGAGGGATGTTCTTTAGTTGTTCGGTACACTTACATTAGAATAGTTATGTCATTGGCTTGATTTATGGGATGGAGGATACATAAAATGGACATGAATATAACTTTCCTTAATGGAATCATTGAGGAATAAATGTACATAGAGAAGCCCCAGGTCTTTGAGGTAAGTGGGAAGGAGTCCTATGTGTGTAATATTAATAAATCATTGTATGGAATCAATTATGTATCGAGAGAATGGTATTCCAGAATCGATGGATAACTGTAGAGTATGGGATTCACCAAAAGTGAAGAAAATCAAAACTTAATGTTGTTCCTGCGATTTACTCTAGGTTCACGGAATAATGTCAGGCATCCAAAATTTCTAAGATTTGTTTTTATAGTTCTTTTCTACCTTCAGTTTGAGATGGAGCTTCAAATAACTTAATAATTTAGAAAACATAGAGGCAATATCTCTTGCTTTGAGTTTAATCAATATTAAAGAGATGGATAGTAGAATTTTAGTAAACAAAATTGACAAATGAAGTAAGGTATATAATATTGATAAATCTTATCTTATTTGCAATAGAATAAACATGAAAAGTATGTCTTAAAGATGAATTGAGATTAGGAGATCCACACATATACAGGTCTTGTTTTACTTACAATAATAATAGAGGAAAAATTGTAGCTGAACATACATCCAATTATATGGACCATAGTAGATGTATTACTAAATTGTAATCATTCAATCCTTAAGCACCATAGAATGACGAAAATGGATTATGATGAAGTAGCAACACACAAAAAGTTCATAACTCAAAGAAATGAAATGTAGAACATATGTCATCCATGTATAAACTTGGTTGGCATAGGGTCAGACCCAGGGTTCAACGCTACAACATCACACCAACAAAACCCTAGCTACCGACCCTTTCGACAACACCTACGAAGCATATGAAGTCTCACCCGAGGTAGAGGTAGGGGTGGTTGCAAGACTCAGGTATCTACAACCTTAGCTAGGACACAGATCTGTGATTATAACACTTAGAAATAACCTAGCATAGATTACTCATCAATATTCAACCCTCATGATACTTCACAAATAGCACAGAGCATCGCAGTATGTAGTTAGATCTAAGATAATTCAACACTTAGCCACAACAAGATAGATTAGATTCGACAAATCAAGCATTAAGCATCTTACATACCAGATCTAACATTCATTCATACCTCAGAAGAACAAAACATAAATATATCTATCTAAACACATCAAAGCACTTAGAAAAGGAAGAGACAAACACATGAGGTCGAGGCACAGAGCACAACACATAGATTTACTGTGGTTCACCCCCACCCTGGGGATACGTCCACAAAGTCTTCTTCTTTATTAGCTTTAGTTAATCAAGTTACAACACAGAGCCATCCAAATCCCTCTTCACATAGGACATAAGATTTGTGCAACTCACAAGATCCTTCTTCCTTACACTACAACACAAATACTTCTACAGTCTCTCACAGGGACTTGCACTCGGCTCTGCAAGTCTTACACAAAATGCACAAAGCCTTGATCACATAGATTCACCCCTTGGCACTTAGCCTACATCACATAGATATATCATCCACTACTTCTCTATATGACCTAGACATCTATATATACATACAAAAGTGGGCCTAAGCATGGGTAAACTCATGGGCCGACATCCCTTTCCCATTACATTATCCCCAAAAACCCAAAAAGGGGTATAGCTTCCATGATTTCCGCTTCACGTTGCGCTCCATCTTTGACAAGCTGTCGAAGTCCGAAAAATGGTCAAATATGAGCAAGTGTTCCTCAAAACTTGGTCAAGGGCCAATAGGCCCCCAATACTCACTTGTGACTCATCCTGAGTCACTCAGGTCTGGGTAAGTTTGCCTCAAAGGCATCGAGCTTGGCTCGAGCTACTTCGACTTGTCTCTTTGATACTGCTTCTTTCTCAGTGAATTCCTGAACAACCATTTCGTTGATAGGTCCTTCTAGTTGTTGCTCGACTATAACAACTACTTGTTCTAGTAGTGTTCCTTGGCCTTCATTTTCTTCAAACAATAGGTAGGTCACCTCCTAGCTCTTTATTACTTTCGGTGCGGAGTTTAAGGTGACTTCCATCCTACAGTTCTGTGGTAAGAATGAGTTGTTGGGAGGCGATGCACTATTCACAGGATCTCTTACATCCCTCTGCGATGGGTGGCAGGAGCTGAGAAATTTAGCATGTATGCGTATCTACGTGTTACTTTCTTCCTAGAGTTGGGACTCCGGTTTCTTCAACTCTGGGTCTTGAGATAGTTGTTCATATATCTGCTTACTTTTCTTATTTTTTTACATTCTACAACAAGTGTTTTAATCCTCCCAACTACATTCTGAGCATTCAATTATAAGTTAATTCGCTCACTTCTTTTGGAGTTTGCCAGGTATGGTTTGAAACTCTAATTCATGACCCTTTGTTGAAGTTGTTGAATAACTTGACTAGCACATGCTTGGCGCTCTATGGGTTCTTCGTCCTTCTTCTCTAAAGGTGGTCATAGAGAAAAATGATTTGTTGATGGATTCTTCATTACCTATCTACTGCGGCCAGTCTTTCTCTTTTGGATCTTTGCTCTGTCTTCTTCAAATTTTTTCTTGGATAGCATTTAATAGCCTTCTCTTGATGGCGGCGGCTTTGTGTTGTTCAATAATTTCCTCATGTGATTTCTTTAGGAACTGGGTGGCCTACCCTTTCTTCGAGCATGTAGAGGTGTGCTTTGGTACATCAACAATCTTGCGGAGATGGTGATTCATCTCCCACTTACCGATTGTTCATGCAGGAGGTGTAGTAGAGATTGCTTCGGCTATCGCGAGATTGTATTGGCCTCCTTGAATCGATCTCAATTTGGCTGTACATTTGTTTTTGCTTCGCCTCCTGCTTCTCTAAAACCTCCTGTGAAGCATCATTCACAACTACAATGATGAAATCAAAGTCATCGATGCAAGGGGAAGTTCGCATCTTGGTTATGGGGGTTCTTGGTTTCTTTCTGGGGGAATATTTTAGAGGTGAGACCTTCATTTTCTTTGATGAGTCTTGTTTGTCCCAAGGCATTGGTACTTTGACTCTCTGGGTTTCTATACCTTCTTCATCATCACCTTATTCATCTGGTGTAATGGAATTCATACTTACAGATAGGCTGTCAAAATCCTGGATTTCTTCAATCTTCTTCGTCGTCTTTGCTTTTTTTGTCTTACTAGGCCTAGGTGCATCTGCGTGAGTTAAGGGTTGTCGATGTTGAGTACAGGGGTCTCTTGAAATAAGGAGGTTAAAATTAGAGCCATTCATACGATGATCTCTTCGAGGTCTTCTTAAATGGAAACATAATGGGGTGAAGCTATTCACGTGCTCATCAGTACGTGGGGTTAGGTATATAAAGTGGTGATCTGCGTTGAACTTTATCAGGGGTTGGAACCTTTGTAAAGTGTTTGGTTACAGGGGTTCTTGGTTTCTTTCTGGAGGAAGATTTCAGAGGTGAGACCTTCCTTTTCTTCGATGAGTCTTCTTCCTCCCTAGGCGGTGGTACTTCGACTTTTTGAGTTTCTATACCTTCTTCATCTGGTGTAATGGAATTCATACTTACAGATAGGCTGTCAAAATCCTGGATTTCTTCAATCTTCTTCGTCGTCTTTGCTTTCTTTGTCTTACTAGGCCCAGGTGTATCCTGCGTAGTTCTGGGGTTGTCGATGTTGGGCATTTCTGCGGGGTCTACTGAAATAAGGAGGTTCGTCGACCATTCCTTCGTGATCTCTTCCAGGTCTTCTTCTGTCAGCTTATAATAGGACTGAAGCTATTCCCGGTGCTCATCAGCACGTGGGGTTAGGTATATAAAGTGGCGGTCTGCGTTGAACTTTATCAGAGGTCGGAATCTCTGTAAAGTGTTCGGGGTGATGCGAGGTTCACTCCTTATGGTTTCTTTCAATTGGTTATAATATGCATGGAAAACGACATTCAATTTCCATTGCTTGCTCATGTCATTCGAGTACCATAATGTACTGAACTTTGCAGCTAGTGGCTCAAAGGGATCAAGGTCCGGGAAGGTTGTGCCTTCTAGTAGCTCCCATGCAACAAAAGCGATCAGTATCAAGAGCCAGCTAAAATGGAATTCATGCCCCTGATCCTGGGCTTCTCTGCAGTCAATCTCTAGTTGATTCACCAGGTACTTCGCCCAGTTCATTTGTAGTCCCTCTGCGCACTTTCCTGTGAGGTTAACTACAAAGCCAGATACTTGTGTTGGTTGATTATTGCGTACCAACTTCCCTGCGATCAATTGGCATGTGAGGTGCACTATGCCACTTTCAATAGAATCTACCTTGTATCCTCTCGTGCCTTTCTCAACATCACCATAGGCTTCTTTGATCTTTTGTGCAAGAGAGCGGTCTACGGTCTTTCCAGGATAGTACTCATGGTGATAGGGGCCTTGCATGCTAAGCCCAATGATCCTATTGATCAGCACCGGAACAAAAATTATGTGATGATCTAACCACAGGTATCCTCCGTGGTAACTTGCTAGCAACAATTTTACACAAGAATTCACCTCCTGGTGTCTGCCAAAGTGTGGTATTTTCATAACATTGAGAAAAGTAGACTGCGCGAGGTTCATCGTTCATTGCTGAGGGATGAGCTTCAAATTATTTCCCTTAGTTCTCATCAAGTACTTATACGGGGTGAGAATGTTGTAAGCTTTACGGTCCCCCAGGTTGAAGTCACAAAACTTCAATGATGTAATCTTGTCTTGATCTGCTCGGTAGGTGCGTACTCCTTTCGGTAGATATGCAATGACGAGGGTGTATTCAAAGTCTCTAGGGACATTGTCCCTGTTAATCTCACCACTCAGAGGGGGTATGTAAGCTGGTAGGATGGATGGCACTAAATTTTCGTTGGCTATATCATCCTTATGCTTAGTTCTTCTCTCTACACCGACTCAAGATGTTCCTGCATGAGCAGTCAACGGGGAGGCTTGCACTCCTACCATCGATGATGCTTGGACTCTAGTGGACATTCTTCTTTCTGACATGACTCTCTCAGTCATTAAATCGAGAAGGACCTCTGTGATAGATTCCTCAAGTTTGGTGAGCTCGTCGGACATATGCACTGGGGAAAGATAATTAGGGTCACAATGATCTCAAAATACTGCACTAGGATGAACAATTTGCTTGCAATGATCACTGTAGACAATCACTAGTTTTGCGAGCTTCGATTTTTCAGTTGGTGAAAGTGTTCTTCGGGCATGACGTGGTGAGCTAAATAGGAAATTCATCAACGGTCTGCTTGCAACGAGTATGAAGCTTCCATGAACATTGATCCATTCATTATGGCATGGTCCAATGGTCTGGTGGTGATCCTTTAATTCTTTTATGTCTGTTCAAGGTGGAATTCGAATGGGTATATCGGTCCAACAACTATATTGTTTCGCTATGGCGAAGTGTCGTATGTCGTTGTTCTGATATCCCGACGAAGCTCAATTCCTATGATGTCTCCTTCTGCGAAGTTTCCTTTGGAGTCTTTTGTAGATTTTCAATCTTGTCTCTCTTCTAACTTAGCTTCCTATCCTTCTTCCCAGTGAGTTTCGTCTCGGTCATCCTTTTTTCATTATGATTATTATCTTCTTTCGACATAGTCACTTCATGATGCTGAGATTCTTTCTTCAAATCCAAGGGTAATACTCCTTCATCATATGGATTAGGTATTTCGTTCTTCTGTGGTTCCTCTAATACTCTTATAGCTTCGACATCCAAGTCCCTAGTGTTCAATAGCTTAGATATGTTCTCTTGTTATTCCATCAAATAAGCGATCTTTCTAATCATAAATTCCATGAGTTCTTGCTTCTTTTGTTCTAGGGCTTCCTTTTCTTCTTTTCTGCGGATCTGGTCTTTTTCAATCCATATCTTGCCTAACAAAGCTGGAAATGGGGCATAGTTCTCAATAAATTTAATAACTTCAAATTCTTCCTTTGTCGAAGCTCCATGGGTACTCATAGTTATTTGGGTAATCCTACCACATAGGGTTACCATTTTTCCTTTAAACAACCCTATTTTTCCTAGTGAAGGAACCATAGTAGGCCTTCCTAGGGTTTCCCAAGTACTTTTTGTCATAATGTTCATCTTTGTCCCCTCATCCAGAGCACAATCAATGTCGAAGTCTCCTATTCTTACTTCGATTTTCTCCTTTTCTTTGAAGATCTCTGACAAACTGACATTTTGATGTTCATCCAGGGTTTCTTTTATTTTCAGCAACATAATCTCTGATTCTTTCTGGAGTTCTTCTATAATCTTAGTCTCTTGATCTCCTTCAAGGTTTGATTTCTCCATATTCATCTTTTCAAGTCTAGCAATCATTCTAGGGCAATCCAGTACTTCATGGTCCATAGCCTTACAACAGAGGAAACTAGGGTTTCTCCTAGGGCATTCCTTAGCAAGATGTCCTGGTCTTCTGCAACTATAACAAAGAGTTACTCCTCTCTTTCTCTTCAATGATCCCCAACTTTTGTTGCACTACTTTCTAGGGTCATAATGGCTAGCCTACAAAAATTTCTTTCTAGGATCCTGCATCCATTGGTTAGTCCAAAAATTCTTTCTATGCATAGGTATAACATATCTTTCATTATTCTTATCAGATCTATTCATATCAAGCGTTATTTCATCTAATAATTCCCTAGTTTTCAAGCTAGGACAAAATCTGTCAAGCATACCTAAATCCATACTTTAGAAACAAAAAAATTCACTTCTTTTACTTCTGCAGGGCACAAAGCTTCCAGATCTAAGAACTTTTCACTATTCTTACCTTTATCAGAGCACTTACAGATCTTACTTATTTTCTTCAGTATCAACCTCTTTTCTTGCAGATGTGACGTCTTTCCTTCATATCTGTCCTTCCTTCTTCAACATAGATCTTTTCAGATCAAGTGGATCATTGCGCACTAGGGCATAGATCCACGCACAAAGCTTTCACAATTTCAGGATGAATATTTTCACAAAGCTTCTTCTGCTCAGTTCCCAGCAATCACAGTTTTAGGTCCTGGCAATGGAACCATTTGTTGGCACAGGGGCAAACCCAGGGTTCAACACTACAACAAAGCACCAACAAAATCCTAGCTACCGGCCCTTTTGGCAACACCTGTGAAGCAGATGAAGTCTCACCCGAGGTAGAGGCAGGGGTGGTTGCAAGACTCAGGTGTCTTCAACCTTAGCTGGGACATGGATCTATGATTATAACACTTAGCAATCACCTAGCATAGATTACTCATCAATATTCAACCCTCATGATACTTCGTAAATAGCACAGAGCATCGCAATATGTACTTAGATATAAGATAATTCAACACTTAGCCACAACAAGATAGATTAGATTCGGAAGATCAAGATTTAAGCATCTTACATACCAGATATAACATTCATTCATACCTCAAAAGTAAAAATCATAAATAGATCTATCTAAACACATCAAAACACTTATCAAAGGAAGAGACAAACATATCAGGTCAAGCATAGAGCACAACACACAGATTTACCTTGGTTCACCCCCACCCTGGGGATACGTCCACAAAGTCTTCTTCTTTATTAGCTTCAGTTAATCAAGTTACAACACAGAACCATCCAAATCCCTCTTCACATAGGACAGAAGATCTGCGCATCTCGCTAGATACTTCTTCCTTTCACTATAGCACAAAGCCTTGTACAGTCTCTCACAGGGACTTGCACTCAGATCTGCAATTCTTACACAAAATGCACAAAGCCTTTATCACACAGATTCACCCCTTGGAACTTAGCCTACATCACATAGATATATCATCCACTACTTCTCTATATGACCTAGACATCTATATATACATACAAAAGTGGGCCTAAGCATGGGTAAACCCATGGGCCGACATCCCTTTCCCATTACATTATCCCCAAAAACCCAAAAAGGGGTCTAGCTTCCATGATTTCCGCTTTGTGTTGCGCTCCATCTTTGACAAGCTGTTGAAGTCCCAAAAACGGTCAAATATGACCAAGTGTTCCTCAAAACTTAGTCAAGGGCCAACAAACTTATATTAAGAAGTCTCAATTTTTACATTCGGCCAAAAGAATCCTTGAGTATATCTCTAATTTGTTTATTTATGCAAAATCATCTTAACCAAAACTGGTTAGACTTTCCACATTTCTAGCTCCCAAAATAGAATTAAAAAAAAACTAACTAAATATCACAAAGATTTGAACATCTGTCCTTTTTATGGAAACTCCTTTGCTTGCTGGAATTTCATCTTTCCTTTATTTGCTCGTAAATGCAACTATATTTTTTTTATCCTTGTATTTCCCATGCAAATCTAATAATGAAATAACGAACTTGGGGGTTCTATATTGACATTTAATTCAAAGGTAAAAACCTTTTTATGCACCAATGGTAAATTCCTTTGAATTTTTACAGCATCTTGTTGGGTGATCTGATATTGTAAGATTTGTTTTACCAAAATATCATTTAAGAATTACAAGTTAACATGATTGACTTGTGATATATCATTTTTCATTCTCTCTCTGTTCTTTTTAGGATTTTATTTTCTCTTCTCAATCTCGACTTTGCCGATAAAAGAATGAATATCATCGATATCAATTTCTGTCATCTCAACATCCACAACTAAAAGAGAATTAAGACAATCATTCTTTTCCTCTTTAGCTAATCTTTCACTTTCTTCGAGATTGTTTACCCAGGATTTTAAGGCCATTTCTCCTTTCATCTTCTCAATTTCTGAAAAAGGAGAAAATCCTGGTATATTGAGATTTTTCCTCCACACTACAAGTTCCTGAAATTTGGATCTAGAAATAATAGATTCTTTCTCTTTGTCATCAATACTCTGCAATGAATTATTGATTACATGATAATTATTTTGTATCATATTCAAATTTTCATAAAATAATTTGTTGAAATATCTATAGTCCCTCATTGATTTCCAAAGCTTATTTCTTAAAAGCAGGGATGTCAATTATTGTGCTTTCAATTGAAGTTATCCGAGCTTGAAATTGACTTATGAATGTATCTCTCTAAGAAATCATGTTCTTACTCAAGTGTTTATCTTGAAATCTTACCTTCAATTTCTCCTCTAATTGTTTGATATCCTGCTCAAAACCCTATTTGACCTGAGTTAGTTCAGAATTGATTTTCTTCCTGACAATGAATTATGTTTGTCTCAAATCATTTTACAACTGCTCAATCAAAATATTCTTCTGGTTAAGTTTCTCTCTCAATTTATCTACTAACCATAAGTTGGTTGTTGCAAATGCTCCCAACAAATCTACTACTTGTTTTGTGAATTCAGGGTCACTCTAACCCTATCCATCATATACCATTCTTTTCCTTTTAGTAACTACTACTCCTTTTTTTTGAACTTCTCTTCATATGATATCTTTCCTTTTCTTATTGAAGAAGAAACCTGATGAGGGTATATATTCAAGTTCAATAGGTGTCAAATCATCTACATTTATTACCTCTGAACTCGACAAATCAGAACCTGTTGCTAGGGGAGTTAAAGATGGGATGAGATTTGCAAGTGTAGTATATTCCCCTTGAGTTGTGACATCTTTAGCAGGAGTTTTAGTATTTGAGAACAACTGAGGAAAATTATGACCATGTTTCATGAAAGCTTCAAACCATGCAAATGATTCTTCATAGGTCTTACCTGGTATGACTAACCTTGTAAAATTTGTGTTCTTGGACAATATCTCTAGCATCTTTTCAACTTATTCAATTTCGACCTCAAGGAGGTCATGTGGTTTGAGGTTTGATGATGTTGTCACCTATGGAGTTGGGTTACCATTATGAACAAGACTTTGTTCTACTTGAAAAATATTGAGTAAACCACTCCTTCTGTGTTTTTGGAAATTGAGAAAACCAGATTGTTCCATTTCATGAATATTCTGAAACCTTGATATAACTTCATGATATGATCTGGATCCTCTGAAAATGTCATCAAAAGGAGAATATTCATGGAAATATTTCTCCATGTTGAATTGAGCCAAATGGTTTTCTACCACGCTATGTGGATCATGCTTTTTGAATTCGATGGTAGCCAATGTAATATCAGCTAACGCTAAAGCTTCAACCTTAGCATGTCCAAAATATGATAATGAAAATATACCAACATGTATAGGATATGTCGACCAAAATCTTTTATGTGCATCCTTCAGTTCTTTGGTGATACCTACAGAAACTATCTGATAGGCTACTTCTCTGCAAACAAGTTTTTCTGACAGAAATCTGGGAAGAGCATGTGGAAATGAAAAACATCCAAAAACTCTAATATAAGAAAAAAATTCTTCAATGTACCAGTCTACAATAGCACCTAGATTTCACATTATTTGTTCAGAAATTCTAGGAGGAGGATGACCATAAATGGCTTCATGAATTGGAATAACAATGTTGTGACAAATTTAATAAAAAAATCCTTTTCATTTTCCTCCCATAATTTGGAATGATAAATATGTATTGGCTCAATGACAGTTGGGGTCCAGCTCCAATTCATCAGAGGAAATGGGATTCTGAAACATATTGCATCCATAATATATGCAGACATATAGAAGGGATCATTCTCTCATTTAGATTTATGGGTAGTATAATCCTCTATTCATTTGTCTATATTATCTTACATCAACTTTCCCTAATCAAAATTAAAACCCCCTGTAACTTCATGAATGATAGGAACTCACTCTACAATGAAATGTGTAGGTATTTTCTTTCGGAACATTCTACAAAGAATCCTAGCTACATACATAATGTGGGAATCATAAGAGGTTGTAGAGTGTATTCCATGACTATCCTCTTTGAATTTATTTTCATTTCCCCACCAATTTTTGACTATATCTGTGTATTAAGGTTGGTTGTCATTGATGTCAACCCTTGAAGAAAGCCCCGCAGAAAAAAGGTTTGGGTAATGGACCCAAGATTGTTTGATGTAAAGATGACTCATTATTGTCTCGTCATGGTTGATAAGAAGTAAATATGGATGAACTCCAAAGTGGTGCCCTTATAGTGAAAGCCCTCACAGGAAGACACTTTGTGGAGTAAGAGAACCCATGCTTAATTATGGAATAATGAGTTGAAGAACAGTGAATTTGTCAGAGAAAATATCCTATATGGATAGTGCTTGTCATGCCATTTCAGGTGGTATGTGGAATGTCACATAACTCATCAAGGTTAGAGAGTTATGAACATATGAAGTTGGATAACCCTCATGAGTCTTATAGAAGCCCCCAAGAGTCAAAGTGCTTTGCAAAAAGAAATTATTTTAAATGAAGAAGCCCTAAAATAAGGAAAGTGTAAGGCTACATGAAGATA
>SNQJ01S0033387.1:91816-107312 GCA_010110895.2 Picea sitchensis | reverse complement strand
GGTGTACTATTATAAATTTGTACCAGCCATTGCAAATTTTCGTTGTATATTGTCTTATGAGGTATTAATGGCATGTTTATACTTGGAAATTATCACATACATGCTATAAATTGTTCTTGTTCTTGGCAGGTACACAAACATCTTCATACCTCTTAGTTTTCCTTGACCTAGACCTTTATTTAGGTGATGAAGAGAGGGGTTGGTAGGATTGGATACTTTGATCCCTTGAGGTCACCAAGGAAGCCTCCCCTGTGGTGTACCTCCTTCGTCACTAAAACAAGGGGAATTTCTTACTAAGGTGACAATGGTAGGATTTTCCATAGTTATATAGATTTGGGGGACTTGTGTTGGGATTTGCACAAGTACAAATCCTGCGATAACATGTTAATGTCGTTGCTAGGGAGGATTGAGTCATTCTCCTCAAGGACATATCTTTGGTAAACTTATCCTGATGCCCTTATGTTAGAAGTTTACCTGGAAACTCCATCGAGGGTAGTTCCATCACCTTCCTTTGATGATCCTAAAGAGATCATCTAACAACTCCATTGATACATATTCCTAGGTGTCATCCTGCTCTCAACTTTGTGATGTTGAATACTCTCTAGTGATGGAACTATGGCACCCCAGGATTTTCATGAAAAATATACTTCTACTGATTTTGAGAATATTCCTGGATACCCAAATGAGTTTGATGTTGATGAAAGATGATTGGAAGACTATCCAAAATTCAAGGGTTTTTTCATATTCATATTGTAGAGTTCCTTGAGTATCTATTGGAAAAAAATCACAACACGAGGACAAACGAATAAATTTATTTATACACTACCTGCCCTTGGAAGCACGAAATTGGGTTAAGGATTGTTGCAAGCCAAAGGGAATATATTCTCTCATAGATCTCATTGGAATTTTTTTTTAGTATTGGTGCCCAGATTTTCAAACATATGAAGATGTTCTTCGAGATCTCACAGTAGTCCTTGAGGACGAAGGGCTCACCACTGAGATTGTAAAATATCTTAGGAAGGTACACCATGCTCAAAACCAAGAACCCAAGGAAGATATTTACGAAGAGGGTTACCAACTCCTTGAAGAGGAGGAAGAATTACCTCCTGATTCTATTTAATATAACGAAGAATTGACCGAAGAACGAGAACCCGAAAAGGTGGATCATTAGGAAGATCACCAGATACATGAAGTAGAGCATGAGTTTCATTGTGAATATTCTAAAGAAGAACATTTTGATGGAACACACCGTGTTGAATACTTGATCCAAGAAAAGGATCCTCATGAAGACAAAATATTGGTATCTGCTCCTCCACTTGATGAAGTCATCCAAGCCTCCATTCCTCCTGGACAAGAAGAAAAGAACATGGTTAGTTATACTCCTTTCCAAGACTTCAATGATGCTTTATTCTATGATTCATAAAGTAAATATGTGCTAGAGGAACCCTTGGATGCATTAAACCTTTCTTGTTATGATATAGGTGATGATGTGATTGATAATATTGATGAGTTATACATGTTGGGAGACATAAATGGGATGTGATTTATCATGATGGAGATCCCATTTACAAAATTGAAGGTCGTTTTCAATTGTTTCATTTACAACAACAAAATGTGGTTGCTACCAATTAAGATGTTTGGCAAAACGAAGATGACATGATTACATATTTGTCCCAACCACCCAGGGATGACTTATCATTGTATTCTCATGATCTTAAGGGGGTTTGTACTTATTATTTTGAGCATTTGTATTTATTCTATGAAGAAAATTTTCAACCACCATTGTGCTCTAATTTTGATGAGGGCAAGGACATGGTTTTCCTGGAGCAGGATGTTTGTGACAAGAGTTTCTAGCCTCCTCTTTTTTATCCTTGTTATTCCACTATAAATACGGTTGGGAATTTTTCTCATGCCAGTCACTTGCTTGTAGGAAAATGTTGTTTTCAACCTATGGCTTGTCATGGGGGTTTTTAGTTTCATACATATGATCAACAAGCCTCAGGTTGGGAGCAAGATTTTTTTCTCTAGGCCTGGCTTGAACCCTTGCTTTGCTCATTTTTTTTTCATAGGTAGCCTTAGAGTCTTCCATAGGTTCCTTCTCATCCCTTCTTCTCTATCTTTTGGTGATATCCTTCTAGCTAAGGATGAGGGCTTGCCTTTGTTTAATTCTTTTTGCCTTGTCCTTGGATGTATAGGGAAGGGTTGTGGTGATACCTTTTTACGTGATTTTTTCCCTCCCTCCTACCTCCATGAGTTAGATTTTATGATTAGTTATGATATAACGACTGCTATAACTCATGTTCTTTTTGTGCTTGATTTATCTTTATTCTAATTTGTGGTAAAGCATAGGGGTAGGTGTTTTGATACAATGATAGCATGGTTTTACTAGTTATGTGATTATACCTATCTTTTCTACTAACATAGATTAGAGCATGTAGGGTAGGCATCTGCATCTTGCATTGCATTTATATATATGTTATGTCTCAGATGTCATGATAGTGTAGTTTCATTTTGCTTGCATTTGCATACATATTTCTGATTTACATATTGTTTTTCCTGCATCCTTGCATATTTCTATGTTACATTTGGATGTTTTGAATACTCATATTGATGTGTTGGAATAAAAATATCAGAAATTTTTTCTTTTTCAAGTTTTTCTCTAAATTTTGATAGTTATCATTATTCCATATGAAGAGGGGGCGAGTTGCACCACCCCTCTGATTTCAACAGTTTTCTTGAGTGTGTGTAGAAATAGGTCATACGAGGAGACATTAAAGTTCTCATGCACTCTATGACGATCACACGTCCCCATGTAGGAGCCATAAGTTACCCCCATATCCTAGGCGTAACTAAGGAGATGATGTCTCGAGGCTCGCAGGTAGCAAACATGGAGTGTTGAGAGATAGATGCATAATACAACCCACAGAGCCCCTCTTCTTCACCACAATTCACCATCATCACTATCGACAACATAACAGTGTCCACTACATCGACCTGGATCCCATAAGACAACATGTATTGCTTCATGAGGTAACAAGTCCAGTCTCATGGTAAGTGTCACTTTAATATTTGAAG
The DNA here is from genome assembly GCA_010110895.2 of Picea sitchensis. NCBI lineage: Eukaryota > Viridiplantae > Streptophyta > Pinopsida > Pinales > Pinaceae > Picea > Picea sitchensis. The sequence continues at coordinate 104,237 of SNQJ01S0033387.1, read as the reverse complement.
CATTTAACCATGTTGAAAAATGTCCTTTCTAGATTATGGAACATTTGTTTGGAAATTATATCTTTTGCCTGATTTCACCTTGGTGGTTGACATGGTATCCTGGTAAGTTGGTCACCCTCAGGAAAAGGGTTGCTACTGGGGTTTCCTTGAAGGGTCATCCTACCATTCCTCACTCATACTTACCACTTTCCACACTTCTTTCCTTCCATTTCCTCATCTTTTGGGTTTTCGGGTGCATTGACCCCAAGAAGGGTTTGTACCTCATTTCATGGGGAGAAGGGGATAAAGGCCTAGAGGTGTTGTAGCTGGCATCATACATAAATTCTCACCCTAAAGTCCTGAGAGCCATGAAACACTTCTTTTAATGAATCAAGGTTTTAAATAAAAAATGAATAAGGAAAGCACGTCCCACTTAATGGGGAATGCATTGTGGTGTTCTTTTATTTCTAGTGCACATGGAACCCAATGTGGTGTAACTTCAAGTGGCATTTCGATGCTCTTTTTCTTTCCATTGCACATAACACTCAATGTTCGGACTTAATTAAAAGGAAAATAAATGGCTTGGAAAAAGTTTGCATTGTAAACAAAGGGAAACTCAAGGATGTAGCACACCCTTCACAAAGGAACCCATAAATGAGACAATATAAACCATTTATATGTCAAGAATTCTATGCCCAAGAGTCCTTCCCCAATCCACCACATACTCATTACATGGTATATATAGATTCTTCTTGGGAAACATTCCTTGACTTGGGGTTTGGCCTACCCAATAGGGCACCATGACACCCCTCCCATATCTAAATTTGGCAAAGTTTATAAGTCTTTGAGCATTAGTTCAATTTGAAAAGGGGGATTTAATGCACTTGTTTGGGTGGTTCTTGTATTAAATGTGGCTTACTTGACATGATTCATATGATTTGTGGACCCTTGGAGGGCATACTTGTTTGTCTTTGCATGACCTTTCCCAGTGAAGGATGATGAGCCACACATGATGTCACCTTCTACACTTGGAAATTTCCTTTGGAGGCCTAGAACGCCACCCTCTAGCCCTTGACATCATCTTGGACGCTAGAGTTTGATGGATGATGTATTCCTGGGGTGGTTTGACAAGTGGAGGCTCATGGGATGGGATGTTTGCACATAGGATCATGACACACGACCTTTGGAGGCCCAATGTTCCACTCATTGAGGCTATATGTCACATTCTCTAGCCCTACGTCACCCTATTGGGGCATGACGTCACCCTCTTTAGGGTTTTATTTCATGTATTTTTCATTTTTGCATAATGCAAGGGAACATAAAAGGGGGTTGACCCTCTTATGATTTGTAATTGAAAATTTTATGTGGACAAATTGGTTTATATGGCCTCATATAAATAGAGGACCATCTCATTTCATTTTATCATCATTCATCACTCACCATTTGTGAGAAAAAGTTTGAAATTTTTTTCCTTCTTGGCTATCTTGCTCTTCTACACTCATGCGCCTTTCTTGGAGGATCAATTTGTGGATACTTTTGCTGATTTTTGGATGGAAGTTACGTAGCATAAAGTTTTATCTCATGATATCTTGGTGAAGTAATTGAAATTTATGCAATTTAATCTTTGTGCTATCAATGCTTCATGGTAAATTTTTTTTCATGCTAGACGTCTTGCTTGGAAAAACCCTAAGAGAGGAGAATAAGTGCTTCCTCCTCTCACAAGGCTAGTTTTGTTCAAAAATTGTGAAGGAATCATTGCTAGTGTTAGCTTCCTAATTCCATAAAGTAATATCACTTTAGGATTTTATCCCTAGACATTGATTTTAATCTAGTTGAAGAATCAAGAAGGGAGAAAATCTTACTAGAGCCCAAAAGTGTTATCACTCTAGCAATCCTTCTCTTTAAGGTTTAAACCCTAAGACCCTAATGTGCTAGCACCTTATTATTTAAGCCCCACCTCTTGGTTTCTACTTGTTAAATATTCAAGAATTATTGTATTGTTGTTATAAAGACTCCATATCCCTCAAAGACACTCATCTTACATCTCTTTATTGGTGAAATTGATCAACAAACACTATTTTCCTATTCTCTCAAAATTTTTACTAATTTTGCTAACACTAACACTCACTAACTCTCTAGTAAACTTATTGTTGATGCAAAAGTTTTCTACAACCATCTTAATACACCTTTATTTGTTGCATACTCTCTTGCAAATGTGGTTTAACTTGCTAAGAAATTATCTTAAGAAATTGGATAATGTTCTATGTGATGCATGCTTAATATTCTTGGTCAATTGTTGAGATTCTAAGATCTTTTATGTTGTTGTTATAAATTTATATTGTTGTTATAAGATTGGTGTACTGTTGTAAATTTGTACCAACCATTGCAAATTTTCATTGTCTAGTGTCTTATGAGGTATCAATTGCATGTTTGTACTTGAAAATTATTACATATATGCTATAAATTGTTCTTGTTCTTGGTAGGTACACAAACATATTCATATCTCTTAGTTTTCCTTGACCTAAACCTTTCTTTAGGTGATCAAGGGAGGGGGCGGTAGGCTTGGCTACTTTGATCCCTTGAGGTCACCGAGGAAGCTTCCCTTGTGGTGGACCTCCTCCATCACTAGAATGAGGGAATTTCTTACTAAGATGATAGTGGTAGGATTTTCCATAGTTGCGCAGATTTGAGAGACTTGTGTTGGGCTTTGCACAAGTACAAATCCTGCGATAATAGGTACAACAACATTTAATTAGAGATAATGTATAATATAACATAATTTAATACATACAATCAACTATTCACCAAACCTCTAGGTGAAGACAAGTTTGAGAAGTTCAATAACATGTTTGATGTGGTGGTCAATATAACCATTAAATGAGGTGTTAGAGTAGTGTTAGTCAATATGACCATTAAAGGAGGTGTTAGAGTAGTGTTATATATATATGAGGTGTTAGAGTAGTGTTATATATATGATAGGCAAAAGGTTTTGTAAGGTTTAAGTGGCAAGTAGATAGGTGAAGGGTTAAATATTTAAAGAGTTATATAAAAGTTTCGTTAGGTAAATGTGACATGTGCAACCTTTGTTCACTTTTAGTATCATGTATTTCTTAATGGTCACTCACACTTCTTTCTTTTATTTTCATAGTAGAAGTAATTTTGTGTTTGAATTATGCTTTTACTTTGTTTAAATTTTATGATAAGGAAATATTTCTCAATAAAATAACTATTCACTGGAAACAAGTGATCTTCACTTCATAGAATTATTCAATTTATGGCACTACATCTTTGGAATAAAGTAGTCAAGGGCATTTTTAAGTGAACAAGAGTTCCTAAAACTTACTGTTGCAAGAAAATCAAGAACGAATGATCCCTTGACTTATTGTAAGTTTTTTCAAAATCTATCTTTATAAATAGAAGATCCTAGATTATTGTTTTGGTTGATTCCATACTTTTTCAAACAAGTATTAAATTAGAAAAAATGTGTTTTTTTTTTGGAAAAAACTAGTCCAATTCATTCTCACATTTTAGATAAGATATTCTTAATTTATATTGTTAATACCATGATTAAAATATATTTGTTTGCTATATAATATATGAATAAATCAATAGATAAATCAATCTTCCATTCTCACATTTAAAATAAGATATTCTTAATTTACATTGTTAATACCATGGTTAAAATATATTTGTTTACTATATAACCTATGAATAAATCAATAGATAAATAAATAAATAAATCTTATGTGTTTTTAGTTTACATGGTATAACTTGTTTTTATGATTCACAACTTTAAACTCTTTATATTTGTTATTTATGATGTATGCATTTATTTATTTTTTAAATACTATGAATAAAAGAAATTATTTTTTAATTATATATATTATATGTATATCTTTCTTTATAATATAATCAAATAACTAGTATTTTTTCTAATTCATTTTATTTTCACTGTTTTGATTTTTTTTTAAATTAAATATTAAAAAAAAACATATATAATATAATAAAATTCAAATTTTATGCACTCAATATAAGGATTGTGTTTAGAGGCACTCTATAATTCATTATGAGAGATGTTGAGAGGTAAAGTGTTAAGTGTTTAATTATAATTACAATTATTATAATAAAGTAAGCTCAATTAAAAATAATAATAATAAAAACAATGTCAACTTAATAAACAGAAACAACTATTACTACCACAGTTTCATTCTCTCTCACACATATATACATATAAAACAACATAAATTCATCTATCATACAATAAAAGAGATCAAATCTTTAATATAAACTTTTTTTAAAGGATAAAACAGTATAAAACTTAGAAAAAGTTAAAGATTTACAGCTCAATAAAGTTGAGCCCTCTGAATACTTGATAAATCCTTCATTAAAATGAATTTATACTGATATCTAAATATAAATCTCACACATAAAAGAGCTTTGGGTAATACCCTATTTAAATATAAATCACACACATAAAAGCTTTGGGTAATAACCTATTTAATTTTTTGAAGGATGAAAAGTTTATTTGATGCTCGAAACCACATATTGCTCAAATGCAATTTTAAATTTATGTAAGAGTATACATGTCCATTAAATTTCTATTAAATTTCTGTAATAGGATATAATTGACTCTATCAAATCGATGGAAAAATAAATGTTCCATGTCTATTGTCAAAGGCATTGTCAAAGGCAGCAGCAATGCAACTCTCTTACATGTAACGTCGTGGCATTTATATTGCATAAGTTTAAAAGAATATCAAAAGTTTTATATTTTTAATTAATATCACTCGATTAGATCATTGTCCTTCGGAAGATATTACCATTATTAGAAAGAACGTTAGAAATCATTCCAGATACTCTTGTGTTGAAGTTCTGTTCTGTAATTCTACCAAACAGGTACATCAATAGTGCAGGACTAAGTGGAGAGATCCCATCCACTTTCGGAAAGCTACAAAAAATGACAGTCCTGTGAGTTTTGGTTTCTGTTATTCTTGACATTCTTAGCTAGTTCTTCTTTCTTTTCTTTTTCCATATGCGGACCACAAAATGAGTCTCCGTACATTGGAAAATTGTTCTGCAGCATGTTTGGATAACGTTTCTTTGGTTTTGGAATGCAGATGGGCATCTGATAATCTATTCACAGGAGCAATACCAGACTTCATTGGAAATTGGAAGAACCTCATTTGTATGTATGTAATTGAGTTGAACTATATTATTAGAAAATTTATAAGATGCAAGAAAAGTATAACTTCTCATAAGATGCAAGAAAAGTATCATTTTGGAAGTATTTGCTATTGTCATCTTAGCAATTACTTTTCTTGTTTTAGTGAAGGATGAAGTTCAACACAAGGAAGGATTCCCTAGTAACCTCAAGGAATCCTATAGCAAGACAAAGTCAAGTCTACTGTCTCTTATATTGGTTACTCAATCATACCACCACTAGGCTAAGGTTGTCAAAGCAAAAACAAGGTGGTTTAATGAAATAGTTTCCAAATTTGTATGTATGAAATATCTAGGACAATAAATGATATTTAGCAAGTCAAAACAAGTCAAGGAGATGCCCCAAACACTACAAATCAAGAAGAAAGCTATAGTTGTTATAAAACTTGAAGAAGGACAATTACAATAAACTTTAGCAATATGTCAAGTTACAACAAGTAGAAAAATCAGCACTTAAAACAAGTTAGAATTTGATGAAACTAGCGATGAATTAGTACAAATTAAACTAGGGTTTTGTTGACGGGCGAAATCGACCGTCCGTCAACTGAGAGAGTGGAACCGGTCCAGGGTTATCTAATAACCCAAGCCGTTTGGGATGAACCACCCTGACGGGTTTAGCGGCTCCGTTAGCCGATCTAAGGTCCTAAGAAAACAAAAGAAAACTAATCTAATCTAACTAAAACAAATAAAACTAATCTAATCTAACTAAAAACAAATAAAAAAACTAATCTAACTAATAACAAATAAAACAAACTAATCTAACTAATCTAATTAAATCTAAATATTAAACAAACTAACTAATCTACTATTTCTATATATAAAAACTACTAACTGAAATATAACTTATTCACAAATGTACAATATTCACAAAATAAAGATTTAAATAAAACCTAGAAAACTCATTTACTTTCTGTCTAGACAGAGAAAGATATTTTTTGTTGATTTTATGATTTTATGAACAAGAAACAACACTTACTAAAATTAAACAATCTAATATACTAACTACACATATATCTAATTAAAATACTAACAAATATACTAAACGAATAAACAACAAACTGACCTGGAAACGCTCTAGATTTGTCCTGTGTATAATGATTGTTCAAGCAGATCGGAGGGAGGAAACCCACACCGAATAATCCAGAAGGTTCTCGTAAACGATACGCTGCAATGCTCTTTGAGTTGGTTTACAGGACAAACAATACATAAAAAATCATAACAATTATATGATTTATAAATCTCTACAATTAGGTAAACCTGTTATGCAAAGACTTATACAGAATAATCCAATTGATGAAGAAGAGAAATCTGTCATTCATAAACTGAATCAAGTAATCGCTATGTTTTTAAATACTGGAAGAAATCAGATATGGATTATATTGATTAAATCATATCATTTGCAAAGGACTAAGATAGTTAAAGTAGTCATTAACCAAATGCAAATTGATACACATAAACATGAAACAAAATATTGATATTATGAAAAGCTAAAGCTATAGCAGAACATCAATTTCTGTCTCAGTCTATATTAAAATTCCATATCCTTGTTCTCCCACGAATGAGGATGATTCTTACACAAAAAATAATAAGTATTTATAAGTTTTTCCACCGGGTAAAACCTCCCTGTGGAAGTTATAAAACTGTTTACATAAGATCTGGGAAGATATCCCAAAGTTGTCTAAACTAGGAAACTATAATAAAACTAAAGCATCCAAATATCCTCTAAACTGTTCACCCAATCCCAAGCAATTCGAATTCACCTGAAAAAGGTCAAAAATAAACAAATTAGAAGAATCTTTTATTAAGAAAATGATAAAAAATTAATTCTATAGACTAGCTACAGAATCCTCTGATTCTGTAGCTAGTCTAAATAAAGATACAAAATCAGCATTGTAATTACTCGAAAATCTTTTTAAAAAATTTCAATTCAATTGACATCCAATAATAATCTGAAAACGAATCATTTAATTTGAATTTGTTATGCAATTCGAAATCGAACAGGATCTAAATCAATTGAATGATCACTAAGATAGTCGTACTATGTTTCTTGTGTCATCACAAAATCGAACGAACCGAAACATAATTCAAACATAGTGAAATTGTATGATATCAATTTAGAATCGACACAATCAAAATGAATCGCGTACAGTCGGTATGCTATCCTATCAGTAAGGGAAACGGTCGAGACCAAACAAAATCCTTATCAAATCGTTATCACTGTGTTGACATAGCCACGAATAGAATGATTCAAGCTGGCGCGAACATGAATTGAAATAAAATCGTAACAAGATCGATTGATTATCCTCAGAATTCGTAATTTGTTACTGTGAATCGGGCAAACAAGATTGTTTTGATGTTGGTCAGAATTGTTGATTTGGCAATGAATTATAATCGGATAACGAATGTTGATCAGTTCGTTTTACGAATCAAACAGAGCAACAATAAAAACACGAGTCCAGTTCACGAAACAATCTTGCCAACTCATAATTCGGTCAGGATAGAAGTGAATCGAACAGAAAAGGTTTCAACATAGTGATTACGAATCAAATACATCCGACGATTCGGGCGCATTCGCACAGGCACAATGAAATCATTTTTATGAAACAGAGTATCTCTTTCCAAATTAAATTAAACAGAGGGGTACTCATGATTTGGAAAATCTTATGACACAACATATCATAACAAATACACTCCCGAAATCATTTGATAAACACAGCATGTGAATCAAGTGGATACAAAACGAATTGTATTGAAAACACACCATTAATCTCGTTACTTCACTCAGACAAACTTAGCAAATGAAATCCAAACGAATAACTATCAAATCCAGTAAGAATATATGAACGAACCGTATATCAATTTGGAATTCCTTCTATTTTTATCAAAACGTAACCATGTACAGGGCGATCATCGAATGACAGAGGCATTTGGATGAGTGACTGAGTCATTTTAAAAACAGAATTCAAATCATCACATCAAACTAGATTATTTACAAAAACAAATGATATCAAATTTTCCATACCTGTGTAGCGACGAGACTGCTTGATTATGCCAGCTTGGAATTTACAACAGCTGTGGCTGACTCCACGTTTTTGAACAGGATGGAGCCGGTTGTCTTTTGCTTTTTATCCGTTGTTTGTAGCTTGGCTTTTTGACTGGTTAGCACTGCAATCTGGTCTTCCAATGATTGAATCTTTGATTGGAGTATAGGAATATCACTATAATATCGCTCTAACCATGAATTGCACTGGTCACAAGGTGACTGTGTGGTTTTAGAGGGTTTGGGCAAGTGACTGAGGGTTTCACGAGGCAATTCAATACCCGGGTAGTCAGGGTCGTTCCTTAGGCAGGGGGGAAGGTTTGATACGAAATCATAAGTGGGCTCGGCACACAAACCTTGCGAGTAGGGGTATTCACTGGCCAGAAAATGCTCAACCTCAGAATCGGAATCCTCGCTCAGAATGATAGGGTTAGACTCGGTAGAAGGTTTTGGTTTGTTTCTGGCCATTCTCGAAATGAGCCAGGCATTCCTTTTCCCTTTGGCATTAGCCGTAAGGTTTGCCTTGGGATTTTTTCTCATAGGCTTCTTAATGGCCTCTGCACTCTTAGTCACAGTGTCGGGTAAGTCAACAGGAGGGTCGGTCGAGGGTTTAGGCAGTAGGAGGTGTAAGGGTGCATGCGGTTCAGCCTTAGTCTCAGTTACCACAGGCTTATCAACCTGTACAGGGTCGGTGTCTTCAAAGCCATTACGAGCGATGAAAGTCCTCCAATTATCACCATGCAAACTCAAATAATAAACAACAATGAGCTTAATAAGCCCATGGTGGAACAGGCTGCTGTCAGCCTGTTGCCTTTTATATCTTTTCGACATCTTATACAAGCTCCGATGAAAATAGAAAGGCATGTTTAGAGGATACCCTATAAAAATCATCAGTAGACGCAGGTGGTAGAGGAACACAAGTCCGTATCGACCTTCGCAGGTCACGAACTGCTTGACAAGCATCAATAAATCGTGCCATCGTGGTTTGAGCATAGATACGAGCATACCTCTGTCACAAGAGGTGACTTTGCGCGATTGAAACAGCAATGTCCACGACACTTCCTCGACCTTGCAATTCTTAAACCAACGCTGTCCCAAAGGAGGTAACCCCGTAGCCGAGCTGATAAACTGTTCATCAATCTCTAACTGTATATCGCCCACTTTGGCTCGACAGCCATCGAAGGTCATGGCAAACTGTCGTGCTACACAAAGGTTAAAACCCTCAAATCGTTTCACGAAGGTAAGCCATCCACTGTCTGCCAAATCTTGGCGGGCATTGTCAAACATCAATAGGGCTTGATTGCCATTGGGCTCAACTCGCACGACTAGTGCCATGGAGCCGAACACATGGTATGGGTAGGGTTTGTATTCACCAACACACACAGGAGCAGAGCTACCCGAGCTAACTGAAATGAATCGAGCAAAAGGGATAAGCATAAATGCGAGCATGCGAAGGTGGTGGAGTCTGCCAGGCAAACTATTCATTATCCAAGTACAACCATCAATTTACATAGCTGTTTACTCCATAATAGTGGTTCAACCATTAAGTCATGTGTACAACCAATAAAATCAAAGGTGTATACCAATGCGCGCAAGTGTTATACCATAATGTTTAAAAATCCGACATATAAATCAAAACTCAAAATCAACTATGCGCCAATGTATATAATCAAAAGTTTAATCAAAGTGCCAAACGGTATTCATATAGTTGACAAGCCAAAATTTATGAAAATCATAAGGATTATATCATATATATATATAAAAGAATTAATCAAAACCCCTATGCATTTCATAGAATCAATGATCAGGCAAGTCATATAAAGTGCAATTCAATTGCTAAATGCCTTACAAACCCAATAAAACCAGGTTATACAATCAATCGAAGTATGAGAACTGATTAGAAACCCTTGCCAGTTGTATAATGATCAATAAAAGGTAAGCGCAATAGGCGTAAGGACATAAAAGATATTGATAGTTCAGATAATGATCGAAAAACAACTTCGAAAGGAGAATTTTTCATGCTTACAGTCGTGAACACTTAACGAAGACAAATGTGCAAACGTCGTAATAAATGAAAATGTCGTCTATTGAAAATTGCGACGAAAAAAAGATGTTTGTAAAACATAGGTGTAGGCAGCTTATAGGATCATGAAAAAAAGTGAATTGGCTGCCAACAATGGCGACACACTGGAAGAAGCAGTTATCTCTGCAAAGACACAAGTTCAGATTAGGACAACCAAAAATTGTACTAACATCATCATTAACCATCTTTTCCAGCAGTGTTTCAGAAGATGAAAACTAATAACAGTCTTAAGATCAGAAAGTCATGATATTAAAAGTAAATCTTCGATACTGTTGACAGAGCCACTACTGCCAGCAGGAGTCCATAGCCTCGACAGGGTTTCCATTTAACCCACTCTGACATCTGTATCCTGCCAGGAAGTTCCAGATCAGAATAAAGGACGTTAAAGAGGTTTCTTATTTGCAGATTTTTCATATACCCGACATTGCTTCGCTGCCAGCGGGCCTGTTCAGTACCCCGACGAAGTTGTCTTGGCGCCATGCATGCATTTACCCGCTGCCAGCAGACCTGTTCAGTATCCCGGCGGGTTTACAAGCACTTCCCACATCTCTTATAGATATATATTTGAGCGGGGTGACGCTGAAAACCTTGATATTTTAACATAATTTTTTCAGACCTCATCAGAATTCTTTTTAGGACTGTCTTTCATTTAGATCCAGAGATGTTTTTATTTACAAAAAACAACTTCCTAAGACAGGGAGACATCTCCTAAGTCATTCCTTTACGGAAAAGGGACAGCGTAAAAAGATAATAGATGATCATGACGAACTTTACTCAGAGATCGAAATCAGTAAACTTCTTTCAAACACAGATTTTTCCAACACAGATATAAATTTCAGAAATATATCATTGATGTTTGTACAAATTTTCAGAAGTTATTTCAGCGAAGGAATTTTCTATCGTCTTTGTCTGAATAGCTCAGTGTACAGGTACGTGTGTTTCAAAGCAAGTAGAAACTAATAAATTCAAATCAAAATAAAAAACAGAAAGCAAAAGAAAAACAAACCAAAGCAAAATATGTACATAAAATACAAAGGTAGTTATCACGCAAAGTATCTTTTCAGGGCTTGGCCATTCACCGGATAGGTGTCAAGCTGCCCTTCAAGATTCTGCAATCGAAAAGAACTAGGACCCAACTTTTCAGCGATTAAGAATGGTCCAAGCCATAAATTTTGAAATTTAGTGTGTTCTCCCTTTCCCTCGTGAGGTTTGTCCCATTTCAGGACGAGATCGCCTACTTCGAAGTTCCTATCAGAGGTAGAGTTAGAATCGAACCAGCTTTTGACTATTTGTTGATGCTGATCTAACTTACGTTTAGCTTGGGCTCTTACCTCTTCTAGCTTCATCAAAGCATTAATTCGGTTTTCTAAAGGGGGACAATCTTCTTCTTGAACTTTCTGTAACAACTGAAGTGAAGGAAGAAGCATGTGAGGTGGCATAATTGCTTCTCTGCCATAAACGAGAAAAAAGGGGGAGTTACCTATAGCAGCTTTCGGTGTTACCCTGTCATCCCACAGTGCGTTTAAAAGTGCATTGTGCCAATTTTTGTGATTTTCAGCCACCGTTCTCTTGATTATTTTGATCAAGTTCTTGTTTGTTGATTCTGTCAATCCGTTGCCCTAGGGGTAATAACTAGCATAATACTTCAACTTAATTCCTTTTTCCAAAGGAAACTCACTCATCTCAAGAGAGGAAAAATAAGAAGCATTATCGAAAACTAAGCAATCAGGGATACCGAAACGAGTGATGATATTCGAGTTTAGAAAGGCAATAACCTGACTGGTGTTGACAGTTCTTAACGCAGCAGCTTCAGACCATCGAGTGAAATAATCTGTGGCTGTCACAATAAACTTGTGCTGTTGTGAGGACGGGGGTTGATTGGACCTATGATATCCAAGCCCCACTGCTGAAAAGGAGAATCTACTGTAACAGGCTGCAAAGGAAAAGCTAGTTTTTGTAACCGCCCTGATGCTTTCTGACAGATGATACATGTTATCCCCGATATCTAGGGATAACTAGGAGATCATGTCTCGAGGCCCACATGGTCCTAGACATGGAGTACGAGAGCGGATTGACTTGAGCTTGGCCCTTGAGGGCCC
>SNQJ01S0033387.1:57294-76621 GCA_010110895.2 Picea sitchensis | reverse complement strand
AGCCTATTTGCCAAAACGTTCCACTCAATTGTCTCAATTTTGACCTAAATCTATGCTTGACGTCACATACATGCAGCAACAATATAGGTGACGCAGCAACTTTATGTATGTGAGCTGATTTGAGACATTTATTGCATTGTGATTAAGGATTGATATTTAATATTGAATTCTCTTATCTCCTTATGCATTTATTGAAGAAGTAATATAAATCTTTGCTTTGTTTAGCCATCATTGACTTCGTCAATAATAGCATTTGATCATTTGCTCATATATGTATTGAAGGATAGTCATTGATATTGTAAAGTACTAACCCACTGCAAAGCACACTTTCTATTTCATTTGTCTTGTCTCGCAAACAGGTGCATCATCAGTGGATCTTTCTCTTTGACTATCTCATTGGCAGTAATCTGTGAAGGGACACTCTTGTCCTTGCCATTACCCCTTTGCCCTTTCTTTAACCCAGATTACATAGGGACGTCTCCCTTGGACTAGCCCTCCTAAATAGAAAGAGCCCCCCATCGAGGTGACAGTGGGTGGGGAAGCTCATGTTACGCCGGTTTTAAGCCTCGACTCAAGCTATCTAAATCCCTCCTACAAACCGTGCGATAACAGTACACTTACGACATAAAGCATGGGCGTCTCTAAAAAGCGTGGGCCAGTAATAACCTGCTCTCAAAACTTTATGGGCAGTGGTGTCACCACCGAAGTGGCCACCAGCTTCCCCTGCATGCAACTCTAGCAGGACCTTCTCTGCTTCGACCTTTTCAAGACAACGCATGAGTATGCCGTCAAAATTTTGACGAAACAGGATACCATTAACCAAATGAAAGGAAGCAAACTTTAATATCAACGCTCTTCTCTTGGTGGGATCTAGGTGACGGGGGGCTGATCCATGTTCAAGACAGAATTTAATGTCGTCGTACCAGGGACTAACAACGTTCTGTATACAATAAATTGCCTTTCGATCGTGCTGTTCTAGGTTTGACAGATTGTTTTCTTCTTGCTATCCTTCAACTGAATCAGCAACTAACTTGCACAAACCCTGACCTCTCACTATCTGAGCTGGGGTAATTTTTATGTCGTACTCTTGTAAAGAAGTAACCCAGTTAGCTCTCTTTTCCCCAAGTTCCTTTTGTACTAACAAGTTCCTAACAGCTGGATAGGGAACAATAATCTTCGTCCTGGATTTCAAAAGATACGACCGGAAGTGTTTAACTGCTTTGAAAACAGCGTAGGCTTGCTGGTCTACAGCGGGGTAATTTAGTTCCGCGCCTTTGAAAGCGGAGCTCATAAAAGCGATGGGTACTTCATTGTTCTCGGCATTCTTCTGAGTTAGGACTGCGGCGTAGGAGCGGTCAGAAGCAAAAGTGTAAAGTGTGAAGTCTTTTGAAAAATCGGGGCTCATGAGAGAAGGAGCATCTATTATAGTCTTCTTTACTGCATTAAAAGCTTGATTTTCTAGGGGTCCCCAGTGATATTGTACGTCTTTCTTAATTAAGTTTTGCAAGGGTCTGACCATTTCGGAGAAACTGGGGACAAATCTTCTCACGAAGTTAATCTGGCCTAAGAAAGACTGCATAGTCTTTTTGTATGTAGGAGGAGGAATTTTTGCGATGGCTGGAGTCCTCTCTGGATCGATAATCATTCCTTCGTTTGACATAATAAATCCTAGGAGTTTACCCTGTTCTACATCAAAGATGGTTTTTTTGGGTTCAAGGAAATGTCGTATTTACGACAATGCTGCAAAACGACTCGTAAGTGAGCCAGATGATCGTTTTTGTTCTTAGAGAACACAGTGACATCATCTAAGTAAACTACGACGGACTGATTGATTAAGCCTCGGAAAGCAATGTCCATTGCTCTCTGAAAAGTAGCACCAGCATTAATCAATCCAAAGGGCATTTTTCGATAAGCATAGGTGCCCCACGGGGTGCGGAAGGTAGTTTTAAGTTGGTTTGGTGGAGACATCAGGACTTGGTTGTACCCTGAGAAACCATCTAATAAAGATAGCCTCTCAGAACCAGATACCTGTTGAAGGATCTGTTCCATGGGTGGGACATGATAGTTGTCTTTATCAAACGCTCTGTTAAGGTTTCAGAAATCGACGCAGAGTCGGATTTCCCCGTTTTTCTTTCGGACTGGGACAAGGTTAGAAACCCACTGAGTGTGTTTAACAGGAAAAATTATCTTAGCATTTAGGAGCTTATTCAATTCTTTTTGAACGGTCGGTTCGAGCTTGGGGTGCATTTTCCTCAGTTTTTGTTGAAAGGGTAAGGTTTGGGGCTTCATCGGGATAACATGTTGTATGATATTAGGATCGAAAGTATTAAGGTCATCGTAGATCCATGCAAAGACATATTTAAATTCTTTGAATAATTTGATGAATGCAGCTTTTTCTTGTTGAGAACATCCCAACCCTAGGTTAATGCACTGAGGATTTTCAATAGTTCCTAAGTTTACTTTTTCATATAATAATGAGGAAGTATTAGTTTTGCAGTTGACTGTCTTTTTGAATTTATCCTGAAAATCGTAAAACTTCTCTAATCTAACTACAGATTTAGGGATCGAATTTACCATTGTCGGATGAAGATTCAGGAGTTCTTGGATCATGTATTACCGCGAAATCGCGCAAATTGTCGTCATGTGTGTGTTCGTCTTTTACGGCGCCTTGAAAGGTTTCTTCCATATGAAGAAAGTTAATGATCTGCTGATCGTCGTCAAATACTCTCCAGTTTGTGATATTGTCGGGAACGGATGGCCAAAACAAAAGTTCAACGGAGAATGCTTCAGGTGACAAGCCTTCTGCAGGAAGAAGTTTAGAAGCTACATTAGCCAGTAAATCTGCTTCAGAGTTATTTAATCTAGGGATAGAATTTATATTGAATGCAACAAACTTATTCATTAAATTCCATACCTCGGATTGGTAGCTTTTAAGGTGCGGAGACAGACAATGGATAGAATTCCTCACCTGTCTTACCATGATTTCGGAGTCGCAAAAAACGGTCAAATTTTGAATGTTCATGTCTAAAGATTTTCTGAGACCTTGCAGTAAAGCCTCATATTCTGCAGTGTTATTAGTACATTCAAATTCTAACCTACATGCAATCAATGTTTTGTTACCTGCCGGATTGATGATAATGCAGCCTGCACCAGCTCCTTCTTTGGACTTTGACCCGTCAAAATAAAGAGACCAAATTTGATTTTCGTCGGGTGCATGAGAACTTTGTGTAGAAGCTGTTGGCTGTACATATGCTACAATCTCGGACTGTTGTTCTGGATTGGTGATAGCTGAAGTCTCGGCCATGAAATTGCCGAAGAAGGTATCCATCCCTTGTACTTCGGGTGAATCGACAGAAGGTGTAAATGGTTCGTTGGGGTCATTCAAATCTGTGACTATGAACTTAAGGTAACGTTCACGGTTTACCTTGATCTTATTGGGCTTGCCGTTTTCTGGGAGCCACAGGTGAGACCAATCTGTTGCGAAATAACCATGTAACTGCTCTGACCAGTCCCTGCTCAAAAACATACCATACACTTCTGGAATATCCACAATGATAATATCAATTACTTGATGAACCTTGGGGTTAGACGATAGTCTTATAAGAACATTTCTTAACTCGCCTATAACTTTAACATCAGTTCGATCAAGTTGAATGATTTTTAATGTACATGGTTCAACCTCAGCATTAATTTTCTGACATACAAACCATGGCATTATATTGGATGTTGCTTCTGAGTCTACCATACAATTGTGCACGTTTCTATTAAAGACTTCGAAAGTTAACAAAAACGGAGGTACATTTTTGCGAGTACTTAGGGTAGTAGCTTGTGATTTTTTACTCGCAGTTTCTGAAACTACTTTATTTACAGTATTTACAGGAAGGCTTCCTTTATCTTGAGGATCAGGGTTATTTTTAGTTGAAGTCTTCTGAGGGACTTTGTTCTGAACAACCTTGTTACCATTTGAGTTACCGTTTTTACTATTTTCTAAGATGTTCTGTAACATTTTTTGTAGCAAAAACGGGAACTTTAACAACTCATAAACAAAAATGTTAGCCCTTAACTTTTTCAGATCTTCAACTAAATCGTAATCTAAGTTGGGGTTTACATTACTCGGTTTAGTCTCAGCTGGTTTAGAAGGCTTTGGAGGCGAAGTCGTAGCGTTTTCGGAAGAAGGTTTGTTTGCTGTCTTACTCCTAGTATTGTAGGGGTGAACTGTCTCGAAGTTAGCTTGAAAGATGCTATCCGAGAAATGTCCAAAAATGTTTGGAGAAGACTCTTCTTCTTGGACTCTCTTGTTCAACAACCTCTTCAGGAATATCAGGAGGTATCAAGTTATCCTGGCCTTCTAGAATTGTTTGTAAGGCGTATTGCAGACTTTCTAGATTAAGGCCTTCAGTAGTAGGATTAGGTCAGTTGGGAGGAAAAGTCTTCCTGAACGGGGGTTTGTAGGGCCCTTTGCTCGAAGAAGCTTCTTTGACCATCCTTTTTAAATCTATAACTTGATTCGATAGTTTCTGAACGACTTTAGTTAAGTTTTCTAAATCAGAGCTTTCAGGTTGCGCTTTACTTTGAGTAGGTCTTTGGAGGATTTTGATCTTCTTCTTGGAAGAAGAACTAGTTTCTGTTTCGTTGCTAGTAGTGTCTTTCAAACTAAGGATATCCTTTTCAATCTGGCTGGCCTCTTCGAAGGCTTCTAACAACGTAGCTTTCTTAGATCGTTTAACCCAAATAGCTATACTTTGATGCAAAGCTTTAGTGTAGTAAGCAATTATAAGACTCTCAGTGGGCATGGAATCAGCTGGGATCCTGTTTTTAAGTGTTAAGAATCTTTGATTAAAGTCTTTAACTTTCTCTTTTGGGTTCATTTTTAAGCTAGAAAGCTTCATAACTAGAACTTCTGGAGTCTTATCGTCTCCGAATTTTTCCAAAAAGAAAGATTCAAACCTATCCCAAGACACGATGGTGTGGGGTTGTTGGGCAAAGTACCATGTTGATGCATTGCCCTCGAAAGTATAGGGGAACAACCTACAGACAACGTCTTCATGCTCGACATTGCGGAGTCTTATGGCTAACATAAACTTTTTAATGTGATCTTCAGCGATCTGTTTTGAGTCAGGGTCAAACTTGGGAAGCCATTTCTCTGGGTGTTTAGGTAAGGGATGCGGAGCTCCAGGTACAACTACGGCATCCTGGTCGAGCTAAGGTCTAGTAGGATTGTTCTGGTTGGCCATTGGTGTAGTGGGTGTGGAAGGCTGAGAAGGGGAACTGCCTTCCTGGGAAGAGTCTTCTCCAGAAGAGGAAGGATATGATGGAGGTGGTGAGGGAGGTACTCCAGATCCTCCTGCAGCAGGATTGAATGTTGGATCTGTAGGGTTCACAGTGAGGTTAGTGTCTCTGAGTTGTTCTCTGATATCAGAGAAATCTAAAGGTTGGTCCAAAGGTCGATTTAGTTGCCTCAAATGGGCTAAGGCACTATGTGTCCTTATAAGAGATTGGCGGACAATCTCTTATATGTCACCACCTGTAGGATTTGGGGTTACTGGTTCAATTGTGACCCGTGGATCGTTGGTTGATGTGGTTGTTGTTTGAGGGGGGATGTTATCGTTCGAATGAATTCTTGTCACTATAGGTGAGTGATTAGGTGTTGGAGGAGTCTTACGACTGCCTCATGCCATTAATTAAGTTCAGGACCTCCTTCTAGCGCCATTTGTTGATGGGAAAAAATGAATTCTCGTCAACTGGAAGAGTGGATCTGGTCCGAGGTTGTCTAAATAACCCAAGCCGTTTGGGATAACCCACCCTGACGGGTTTAGTGGCTCCGTTAGCCGATCTAAGTCCTAAGAAAACAAAAATAAAACTACTCTAAATTAACTAATCTAAATGAAAAATAACAATTAAAACAAACTAATAAACAAATCTAAACTATTATATATACAATTCACTATCTANGGAAGCCACTTCTCCGGATGTTTGGGTAAGGGGTGTTGTGCCCCAGGTACAAATACTGCATCCTGGTCGAGCCAAGTTCTTGCAGGGTTGTTCTGATTTTCCATTGGTGTGGTGGGTGTGGAAGGTTGTTAAGGGGAACTACCTTCGTCAGAGGAATCTCCTCCAGAAGAGGAAGGAGATGATGGAGGAGGTGAAGGCGGTATACCAGATCCTCCTGCAGCAGGAGTGTCGATTGGGTTTGTAGGGTTCTCAGTGAGGTTAATGACACCGAGTTGCTCTCTGATATCAGAGAAATCTAAAGGTTGACCCAAAGGACAATTTGGTTGTCTTAAACGGGCTAAGGCACTATGAGTTCTCACGAGAGACTGGCGAACAATCTCTTGTATGTCACCGGCTACGGGATTAGGAGTTACTGGTTCAACGGTGATCTGTGGATCATTGTTCGATGTGTTTTCCGTTTGAGGGGGAATATTATCATTCAAATGACTTCTTGTCACTATAGGTGAGCGATTAGGTGGTGGAGGAGTCTTACGACCGCCTCGTGCCATTAATTAAATTCAGTCCCTCCTTCTAGCGCCATTTGTTGACGGGCGAAATCGACCGTCCGTCAACTGAGAGAGTGGAACCGGTTCGGGGTTGTCTAATAACCCAAGCCGTTTCGGATGAACCACCCTGAAGGGTTTAGCGGCTCCGTTAGCCGATCTAAGGTCCTAAGAAAACAAAAGAAAACTAATCTAATCTAACTAAAACAAATAAAACTAATCTAATCTAACTAAAAACAAATAAAACAAACTAATCTAACCAATAACAAATAAAACAAACTAATCTAACTAATCTAATTAAAACTAACTATTAAACAAACTAACTAATCTACTATTTCTATATATACAAACTACTAACTGAAATATAACTTATTCACAAATGTACAATATTCACAAAATACAAATTTAAATAAAACCTGGAAAACTCATTTACTTTCTGCCCTAAGACAGAGAAAGATATTTTTTGTTGATTTTATGATTTTATGATTTTATGAACAAGAAACAACACTTATTGAAATTAAACAATCTAATATACTAACTACACATATATCTAATTAAAATACTAACAAATATACTAAACGAATAAACAACAAACTGACCTGGAAACGCTCCAGATTTGTCCTGTGTATAATGACTGTTCAAGCAGATCGGAGGGAGGAAACCCACACCGAACAATCCAGAAGGTTCTTGTAAACGATACACTGCAATGCTCTTTGAGTTGGTTTACAGGACAAACAAGACATAAAAAATCATAACAATTATATGATTTATAAATCTCTACAATTAGGTAAACCTGTTATGCAAAGACTTATACAGAATAATCCAATTGATGAAGAAGAGAAATCTGTCATTCATAAACTGAATCAAGTAATCGCCATGTTTTTAAATACTGGAAGAAATCAGATATGGATTATATTGATTAAATCATATCATTTGCAAAGGACTAAGATAGCTAAAGTAATCATTAACCAAATGCAAATTGATACACATAAACATGAAACAAAATATTGATATTATGAAAAACTAAATCTGTATCAGAACATCAATTTTTGTCTCAGTCTGTATTAAAATTCCATATCCTTGTTCTCCCACGAATGAGGATGATTCTTACACAAAAAATAATAAGTATTTATAAGTTTTTCCACCGGGTAAAACCTCCCTGTGGAAGTTATAAAACTGTTTACATAAGATCTGGGAAGATATCCCAAAGTTGTCTAAACTAGGAAACTATAATAAAACTAAAGCATCCAAATATCCTCTAAACTGTTCACCCAATCCCAAGCAATTAGAATTCACCTGAAAAAGGTCAAAAATAAACAAGTTAGAAGGATCTTTTATTAAGAAAATGATAAAAAATTAATTCTATAGACTAGCTACAGAATCCTCTGATTCTGTAGCTAGTCTAAATAAAGATACAGAATCAGCGTTGTAATTACTCGAAAATCTTTTAAAAAAAATTCAATTCAATTGACATCCAATAATAATCTGAAAACGAATCATTTAATTTGAATTTGTTATGCAATTCGAAATCGAACAGGATCTAAATCAATTGAATGATCACTAAGATAGTCGTACTCTGTTTCTTGTGTCATCACAAAATCGAACGAACCGAAACATAATTCAAACATAGTGAAATTGTATGATATCAATTTAGAATCGACACAATCAAAACGAATCGCGTACAGTCGGTATGCTATCCTATCAGTAAGGGATACGGTCAAGACCAAACTAAATCCTTATCAAATCGTTATCACTGTGTTGACATAGCCACGAATAGAATGATTCAAGCTAGCGCGAACATGAATTGAAATAAAATCGTAACAAGATCGATTGATTATCCTCAGAATTCGTAATTTGTTACTGTGAATCGGACAAACAAGATTGTTTTGATGTTGGTCAGAATTGTTGATTTGGCAATGAATTATAATCGGATAACGAATGTTGATCAATTCGTTTTAGGAATCAAACAGAGCAACAATAAAAACACGAGTCCAGTTCACGAAACAATCTTGCCAACTCATAATTCGGTCAGGATAGAAGTGAATCGAACAGAAAAGGTTTCAACATAGTGATTACGAATCAAATACATCCGACGATTCGGGTGCATTCGCACAGGCACAATGAAATCATTTTTATGAAACAAAGTATCTCTTTCCAAATTAAATTAAACAGAGGGGTACTCATGATTTGGAAAATCTTATGACACAACATATCATAACAAATACACTCCTGAAATCATTTGATAAACACAGCATGCGAATCAAGTGGATACAAAACGAATTGTATTGAAAACACACCATTAATCTCGTTACTTCACTCAGACAAACTTAGCAAATGAAATCCAAACGAATAACTATCAAATCCAGTAAGAATCTATGAACGAATCGTATATCAATTTGGAATTCCTTCTATTTTTATCAAAACGTAACCATGTACAGGGCGATCTCTGAATGACAGAGGCATTTGGATGAGTGACTGAGTCATTTTAAAAACAGAATTCAAATCATCACATCAAACTAGATTATTTACAAAAACAAATGATATCAAATTTTCCATACCTGTGTAGCGACGAGACTACTTGATTATGCCAGCTTGGAATTTACCACAGCTGTGGCTGACTCCACGTTTTTGAACAGGATGGAGCCGGTTGTCTTTTGCTTTTTATCCGTTGTTTGTAGCTTGGCTTTTTGACTGGTTAGCACTACAATCTGGTCTTCCAATGATTGAATCTTTGATTGGAGTATAGGAATATCACTATAATATCGCTCTAACCATGAATTGCACTGGTCACAAGGTGACTGTGTGGTTTTAGAGGGTTTGGGCAAGTGAGTGAGGGTTTCACGAGGCAATTCAATACCCGGGTAGTCAGGGTCGTTCCTTAGGAAGTGGGGAAGGTTTGATACGAAATCATAAGTGGGCTCGGCACACAAACCTTGCGAGTAGGGGTATTCGCTGGCCAGAAAACGCTCAACCTCAGAATCGGAATCCTCACTCAGAATGATAGGGTTAGACTCGGCAGAAGGTTTTGGTTTGTTTCTGGCCATCCTCGAAATGAGTTGGGCATTCCTTTTCCCTTTGGCATTAGCCGTAAGGTTTGCCTTGGGCTTTTTTCTCATAGGCTTCTTAATGGCCTCTGCACTCTTAGTCACAGTGTCGGGTAAGTCAACAGGAGGGTCGGTCGAGGGTTTAGGCAGTAGGAGGTGTAAGGGTACAGGCGGTTCAGCCTTAGTCTCAGTTACCACAGGCTTATCAACCTGTACAGGGTCGGTGTCTTCAAAGCCATTACGAGCGATGAAAGTCCTCCAATTATCACCATGCAAACTCAAATAATAAACAACAATGAGCTTAATAAGCCCATGGTGGAACAGGTTGCTGTCAACCTGCTGCCTTTTATATCTTTTCGACATCTTATACAAGCTCCGATGAAAATAGAAAGGCATGTTTAGAGGATACCCTATAAAAATCATCAGTAGACACAGGTGGTAGAGGAACACAAGTCCGTATTGACCTTCGCAGGTCACGAACTGCTTGACAAGCATCAATAAATCGTGCCATCGTGGTTTGAGCATAGATACGGGCATACCTCTGTCACAAGAGCTGACTTTGCGTGATTGAAACAACAATGTCCACGACACTTCCTCGACCTTGCAATTCTTAAACCAATGTTGTCCCGAAGGAGGTAACCCCGTAGCCGAGCTGATAAACTGTTCATCAATCTCTAACTGTATATCGCCCACCTTGGCTCGACAGCCATCGAAGGTCATGGAAAACTGTCGTGCTACACAAAGGTTAAAACCCTCAAATCGTTTCACGAAGGTAAGCCATCCACTGTCTGCCAAATCTTGGCGGGCATTGTCAAACATCAACAGGGCTTGATTGCCATTGGGCTCAACTCGCACGACTGGTGCCATGGAGCCGAACACCTGGTATGGGTAGGGTTTGTATTCACCAACACACACAGGAGCAGAGCTACCCGAGCTAACCGAAATGAATCGAGCAAAAGGGATAAGCATAAATGCGAGCATGCGAAGGTGGTGGAGTCTGCCAGGCAAACTATTCATTATCCAAGTACAACCGTCAATTTACATAGTTGTTTACTCCATAATAGTGGTTCAACCATTAAGTCATGTGTACAACCAATAAAATCAAAGGTGTATACCAATGCGCGCAAGTGTTATACCATAATGTTTAAAAATCCGACATATAAATGAAAACTCAAAATCAACTATGCGCCAATGTATATAATCAAAAGTTTAATCAAAGTGCCAAACGGTATTCATATAGTCGACAAGCCAAAATTTATGAAAATCATAAGGATTATATCATAGATATATATAAAAGAATTAATCAAAACCCCTATGCATTTCATAGAATCAATGATCAGGCAAGTCATATAAAGTGCAATTCAATTGCTAAATGCCTTACAAACCCAATAAAACCAGGTTATACAATCAATCGAAGTATGAGAACTGATTAGAAACCCTTGCCAATTGTATAATGATCAATAAAAGGTAAGCGCAATAGGCGTAAGGACATAAAATATATTGACAGTTCAGATAATGATCGAAAAACAACTTCGAAAGGAGAAGTTTTCACGCTTACAGTCGTGAACACTTAACGAAGACAAATGTGCAAACGTCGCAATAAATGAAAATGTTGTCTATTGAAAATTGCGACGAAAAAAAGATGTTTGTAAAACATAGGTGTAGGCAGCTTATAGGATCATGAAAAAAAGTGAATTGGCTGCCAACGGGTTTAAAAAGAATTACTTGCTGAAAATGAAAATGGCATATAAAAGTTCTAGAATTCAAGACGTCGAGCCTTAAGGGGTTTAAATTTATACCAACAATGTAATGAATGATAGCAAGATACCCTTGAAGGTAAAAGTTGTCAATAATTGTTTCCCCCGTAGAAACGAGTCGAAACGCTACGGTACGGTGTATTTGTCTTTTTTCATCTTTTTGTGAGTAAAATTGATTTTAAATGAGAAAAAGTCAAATATTTCTTTCAAAGAGGGGTACAAGAGTTAAAGGGGTATTTTGAGTTAGAAAGCGAATACCGCCATGGAATATAACATCTTCTAGTACCAATTTTTTAATATTACATCAAAATACAAGGTAAAAATCCTGTTTGCGGGAAATTTTACAACTTATTAAAAAATTAAAAAATCCTAAGGAGGACTTAGTGCATGCCCATAAGACTAAAAAATAATGACTAGAATGGTAATATACATTAGACACTAGACTTAGACATCACACACTAAGGCCTAACCATCAGTACCCACTCTATCTTTGGAGGTATTGAGTTAAAAAACTTAGAAATTATAACTAGCTTAAACAACAAAATATAATTAACAAGTGAAAAAAAACACTCTAGAGTATGTACTCATGATCAAGTCTTAGGGGAATAAGCTTTTTACATAACAAGGTCATCATACTAGCTCATTTTATTACAATTCCCTCATGGGGGTATGGACAATGGATAAAAGAAGAAGAAGAAGGAAGATTTTGAAGGGGGCATAAGACTCAACTGGACCTCTGAACTCTGAATTTGAGCAAGTATCTTGTTCAACCTTTACGAATTGTCGTCAGTCCTTCCTGGTGAAACTAGGGGGGGTAAGACTCCCAATAACTATGGGATGTGACTTCTCACACCCACTTTCTTACATGCATTAAATGATTGACCTTGGGAATACTCAACAACAAAATAGAAGGTTCATATACCAATATTAATTTTAGGAAGTGAGTTGAATTAATAGACATGGGTAATTTCTCCCTGAAACCCTCTCTTAGATATTCTTGTAAACTCTCTCCTCTCTTGTGGATTAATCAACCCTCATCCATGTCCATGTCCCCCAACAACTAAGATCACATTTTATTTATTAAAATTCATAAATACAATTTGCATATACATCGCTTGACCATGGCCACGTTTCATATCTACATTATGCATTAATTAAACTAGGGATTATAGCGAGGATGTTACATTCCCCCTCCCATACAATTGTGCACCGTGATCGATGCACACCACCATGTCGAAATAAGTATACAAAACTTTACATTATAATACAAAGAAATACAATTCTGCAATTTTACAACTCCAACAACAGTTCCAACCAAAATCTCTTGTTCCTCTCAACCCGCTGACCTAAGTTATGTACCCCCTTCACTGCTCTTAGTCCATCGGGTTGTATGATTCTTTTGTCAGGGTCCCCAACGCAGTTGGATAGGAATATGAGATGTTGTTTTGGAACTCTTGTTGCTCAAAATGGAGTCTTGCATTCTTATATTCTCTTTTCTTCAAAATTGACAAAACATTGTGAGTATTCCTCCCACATAGTTTTTTCGTGCTCCCATGTTTGATTTTCAGACCGTAGCAGGTCCATTGAACCTTTACTAGCCATATGGCTTTGTTTTTGAACACTTTGACTTTCCGATCTAGGATAAGTATTGGTTCCACATGGAAATCCCCTTCGTGTTCCACTTGGATAACAGCCCAATCAATTATGTGGCTAGGTTAGGAACATATTTATTAAATAATGACACATGAAATACATTATGCACTCTAATGGATGCAGACAATGCTAGAATGTATGCAACTGGCCCTATCTTCTCTAAGATTTCAAAAGGTTCACAATATCGTGTTGCCAACTTTGGGCAGCTTCCTAATCTTAGCGAACTTCTCTTCGCTTTCACTTTTAAAAATACATGTTTGCCCACTTTAAAATCGTTGAAAAAATTGTTGTTGTCTGCATAGCTTTTCTTCATGTTTTGGGTAGGCTTTAAATTATACTTGATCTTTGTCATCTTCTCTTCCATTTCCTTCAACAAATCCATCCCAATAACCGCTCTATCTTCTAGATTATCCTAGCTCACTGGTGTGTTACACTTTTTGCCATACAATGCTTCAAACGGGCTCACTTTTAATGAGGCTTGATACCCATTATTGTAAACAAATTCCAATAAGTGGATATAATCTTCCCACTTTGATGGTTGGTCCATCACATACATTATGAGCATGTCCTCAATTAGTTTTTTAGTCTTCTCTGTTTTACCATATGGCTATAGGTGATACGTTGTACTGAGATTTAGATTTGTGCCAATGCCTTTGAACAAACCTTTCCAAAAATTGGATGTAAACTTGGGATCTCTGTCTGAAACTATTTCCTTAGGCACCCGATGTAGCTTGTCAACTTCCTTCATGTAGATTTCTGCAATATTTTTTTCCTTGTGTGTAGTCTTTATTGGAATAAAATGTGCATCCTTAGTCAATTTATCCACCACCACCATTATGGAGTCATGATGCTTCATCATTCTGGGCAGATTTGTAATAAAATCAATTGTAACTACCTCCCACTTCCATTCTTGAATGGGAAATGGATGTAATAGTCCTGCTGGATGTCTATGTTCATTCTTCACTTTCTGGAACTCTAGACACTTGGCGATATAATTAGCCACTTCTTTCTGCACTCCATGCCAAAAATATTGGCTTCTTATAGCGACAATTGACTTTTGATATCTTGGGTGCCCAACATACGGGACATTGTGCATTTCCCTCACCACTGTATTTTTCAACTCACTGGAATTTGGCACATATACCTTGCCTCTATACATGAGAATTCCATCTTCCTTCAGCTCATAATATTTAAATTTATGTTGTAAATTGCCTTGTTGTAATGTTTCTTTTATTTTTAAATAGTGTTGATTTGAATTTGCTGCTTCAATAATTGTATCTTTTAGATCAATCATGTACATGCTAATGGCTATAATATGCATCTCATTTGCTCTCCTACTGAGTGCGTCAACCACTTGATTCTCTTTTCCCTTGATGTGTTTAATTTCAAATTCATATTCACTAAAAAATTCGAGCCATATAGTTTGTCTGGCATTCAATGTGGGATGGCCAAACAAATGTTTCAGTCCACAATGGTCTTTCCTTAGCTCAAATTTTCTCCTCGAGAGGTAATGTCTCCACATTCTTAATGCGTGAACAATGATTACTAACTCCAAGTCATGGGTAGCATAATTCCTCTCATGCTATTTTAATTTGCTAGAATTATAGCATACCACATGATCTTTTTGAGTGAGGATTCCACTGAGCCCTTCCTTGCATGCATTAGTGCACACAACAAAATCTTCATTTGGATCTGCAATCTTCAATAATGGTGCACTGGTCAATGTGTCTTTCAATTGCTGAAAGCACTATTCACACTTGGAAGTCCATTCAAATTTCACTCCCTTTGCAAAGAGGTGATTGGTCTTGTAATATTTGAGAATCCTTTTATGAATCTTCGATAATAACTGACAAGACTCATGAATGATCTGACCTATGTCACATTCTTGGTGCTGACCATCCTCTAATGACCTCTATCTTCTTAGGATCCACTATTATCCCATTTGCTGAAATAATATGCCCTAAGTAATGAATCTTCTTTTGATAAAATATGCACTTACTTGGCTTGGCATACAACTTGTGCTCTCTTAAAAATTTTAGCACCATTCTTAAATGTTGCTCATGTTATTCCTTTGTCTTAAAATAGATGGATATATCATTCGGGAACACAATTACAAACTTTTCTAGGTACTCCCTAAACACTCCATTCATCAGGCACATAATAACAACTGGGACATTTGATATCCCAAATGACACTACCGTAAATTCATAATGCCCGTATCTTGTCTTGAACGTTGTCTTGTTGATATCTTCCTCCTTTATCCTCACTTGATGATAACATGATCTCAAGTCAATCTTGGAAAAAATTCTTGCACATTTAAACTGATCAAATTAGTCATCAATTCTTGGCAAGGGATATTTGTTCTTTATGGTGAACTTATTTGGTTGTCTGGAATCAATACATATCCTCAAGGTTCCATCCTTTTTCTTCACAAAAATAACTAGGGCACCCCAAGGTGACACACTTGGGCATATATACCCCTTCCTTAACATTTCTTCAAGATAAATCTGCAACTCCTTCAACTCTGGTGTGTCGATTCTCTAAGGTGTTTTGGACACCAGGGCAACTCCTATCACCAAATCAATAGACAAATCAATGTCTCTCTTTGGTGTAAGTCCTAGGATTTCCCCAAAACATCTTCAAAATCCTTCAAGACTGGATGGTCTTCAATGGTTTCCACTTTATCTCTAGTTGCCTCTTCCATATGGGATACAAAAACCCGACATCCCTTTCTAAAACTCTTTTTTAATTGCATAGTTGAAATTTCTCTAACAACTACAGCTCTTGGAATGCCTTGAACCTTGCCTTGCTTCCCTTCTTCATCAAGACAAATGATTGTTTTGTTGTAATAGTCTAGGACAACATGGCGTTTTTCCAACCAATCCATGCCAATTAGAAAATCATATGAACCCTATGGTATGATGTTCATATCTACCTTTATGCTGAAGTCATTCATGTCTATTAGACAATCTTTAACTAGCTCATTGATTTTCCTCTTAGCCCCTGTGGCTACCTGAACTAACCAAGATTTTTTATTCTTACTCCTTTGCAAGTGAAATCTTTCGACAATGTTAGATTTAATGTAACTATGTCTAGCTCCAAAATCAATTAAAATTGGCATGGGCTAGTAATCAATCTTACCTTCCACTTCAATCATGGGGGATTGATATTCTTCTTCCTTGTTGTCCAAGGCTGGATGAATCCTTGGCATGTTTCCTCTCATGTCTTCAATTGTATCAACCTTGTGAATGTTGTGGACAATCCTTATTCTTTCTCCTTTGTGAGGGTATTCCCTATATAAGTGATTTCTCTCACATCCCCAACATTGTATAGGATGTTACCTTCGCCTTTTCACAAATGAATCTACCATCCTGGGCTCATTTTGGGATGACTATCCTTTTTGATTTGCTTGTGAGTTGTTCTTGAAAAAGGGTGGCTTAAATCCTTTCTTCCTTTGATCCTTTTTACCCTTCATCTTTGCCATTCCAATCTTTTTGGAAAAATGGGCTTCCTCTGCTTTGCTCATAAATATGTTTTTCTTTCCTTATGGCCTCCTCCAAAGTCCTGGGGTTATTATATTGTATCTTGTTATTGTAGAAAGAGGGTAACCCACTCATAAACCTTTGGATTTTGACTTTCTTATCCTTGATGAAGTTCACATACTTCATCAACTCAAAGAATCTCTTCTCATATTCATCCCTTGTCATGCTTCCCAACTTGAGTTCAAATAAATCTTTCATCTTCCTTTCATAGTAATGCTTGAACAAATATTTCTCTTGGAAATATCCTTTGAACTTCTTCGATGAGACCTTCTTCTCATCAAGGTTCTTGGTTTGCTTGAGTTGATCCCACCACTTGGTTGCCTTTCCTTGCAAGTGGTAGGTTGCAATTCTAGATTCTACCCTGGAGGGGTAATCAAGCAACTGGAAATACTTCTTCATTTCCAACAGCTATGCCTCGACCTCTTCTCCCTTCTTGTTCTCACCATTAAAAGTCGACGGCTTGATTTTCCTGAGTTCATCTTACACAATGTTTGACTCAGGCCTTCTCCTCTACCTCCAGGTAGGAGAAACACTTGGGCTGCTCCCTGGCCCCAAAATTGTATGATCTCTCCTAGTGGATTGCTCTGGGGAATGATGGTGCCTGCTCATACTTCTTCACTGTCTGTCATTCTCATGATCATCCTTTCTGCTATGGGATCTGGATGCTGTCACTTGTCTAGCACTAGATGCTTTCTTTTTGTCAGTATTTATTGGCTTTCCTCTATATCATATTCAAACTCTGAAGTATCTCTTCACAAGCCTTCATATTTCTTTATCCACCCTATAGCTCTTCACTTCTCTCTGCAAAATTCTCATAGTTACAGGTTTCTTCCTGCCCCTTCTTCCATTAGACTCTGTCTTAACATTTCCCATGTTGACATGCAGACCTATGACCTCCTCCTCATGGCTGTAAGATCCTTGGGTATATTCCATAACTCCAATCCTCATATAAGAACCAAATTTGTTTTCTTGTACCTCTAATTCTGCAAGAAATGTGCATATAATAATTATTGTTAGCATATGCATACTATAAAACATTTTATTAATTAGAATATAGGTTATTATTCATCTCAATTCAATAAGAACACAATGCACCAAGTAAAAATCTGATTCCTTAGATGCATTCCTCTCTGGAACAACTCTTCAAAGACTGTACTCATACCTCATTTTGAGTTTTGAGCGAAAAGTTACAACATTCACAAGTTGCAATTTTCCACTTGTTGCTTTGTTTTCACTGTTGCAAAATTGCTTTATTACTTCCTAAGAGAATTTTAATACCCAATTCAAAATTATTGGTGGGTATATATCTTCTCCTCTTCAATACCTTTATAGTGACTATTCGTTTTCCCAAATCTAAGGTCCGAGATGGAAGTTATGGTCTGTGGAAGTTTAGATTGTTTTCCATTTTATCCTTGTATGCTACAATTGTCTTCTTTCTCTTCCTGCACTTTTTTACATACCCAGATTCCAAATCTGGATCCATGGCTATCTTCTATGGTTCATAAAATTTTCATAATCTGCTTCTTTGCCCCAAATGGATTTCTGAGCAAGAAATTATGCCTTCTAAAAGTAAACTGGTGCAAAATTATACCCTTATTTGTTTCAGTTGTAACTTTCTCATACAAGCTCTATTTTGCATTCGAAAAAGCTCGTTGGAAATTTCTCTCTAAGTTCTCGTGAATTTTTATTGTCTACTTTGATTTCCTTTTGAAAATTTTGATGATGATTTGTTCCTGGCGCAAAACGTTAGCCCTCCTTGGGCTCCTCCTTCATGCCACACGTGCCAATACTGCCCAGTCTGCCTCCCAAGACGTCCAATAGGTTGGATGACATCATGGTCATCTAGGGTGATGTCCCAGGCCTTCCAAGGCCAATGTTCCACTGAAAGAGGGTCAATCCCCCTAGGTCAAGCTCTGCCAAAGTGCCTCTGGTGGAACATCCTCTTCTTCCTGGTGAAAAGCGCCTGATCCATCTCTGTCCTGTCTCTGCCCCCTGGTGGGGTCTCAACATCCACCTGATGGGCTTCTCAGCTCCATGGAGGTCCGAACTGATCATCTCCCCATGTGTACCAGTCCAAAATGGTAACTGTCTATCAGGCATGGTCATGTACATCAAAAGCTATGCCTTCCATGGGCTCATCAGTCACATGGATCATAGAAATGTCAATATATCATCATCAATATTATTAAACATGTGCATAAAACCCGTAATACATCAGTTAACAGCTCAAAGACGTTACACAAGCCTACAATACAAGTCTGAAGAGAAGGACAAGGTGTCCTATTGGGCTAGTGTCCACTGGAAAATAAAAGTTCCCGGAAGAAACCCCATCCAAGCCATGTGAGTGGGTGATGTGGTCAGGGGATGTCCAAGCAGGTGGGTTCAATGAAGGCCAAGGATGTAAAAAACATTACCTGTGGGTGCCTTTGTTAGAAGGTGAGTTGTACCTGTCATGGATGCATTCTTTCCAAGCCCATTCTTGCCTTTTGTTCTTTTGTTCTTTTATCTTTTATTGCTTTTTCTTTTCTTTTGTTCAAGAGCTAATCAGGGGACACTGCCCTGGCATGGTGACCAGTGGTGACAACGTTACCCATAAGTACTTTCACAGAAATGAGAAGGTTGGCTCGTGATGCGACCCCCTTTCCCTTGGCCATGCAACCAAAAGTCACTGCCCTGGCGTGGTAACCAGCTGGTGGCAATGTCAAACTACTAGGTACCCATGGACCTAATAGGTTGGCTTGTGATGAGACCCCCTATCCTCTGATTAGGTCTTGTTTTATTATTTTTTAGGGTCCCTCTTGTTTCTTGCTGAGAAGCCTTTTATTGCTTTCTCGGGG
>SNQJ01S0033387.1:32397-44042 GCA_010110895.2 Picea sitchensis | reverse complement strand
AGTCTAGTGGGGATGACTAGACTACCGAGTCTCTCCAAACCTCTTCATCAAGAGGTGGGGGACATTACATTGATGAAGACATCCAGACCTCTGCTTCTCCTGCACATCAAGAAGATAATATGATGAGTTATAATCCTTTTGAAAACTTTGATGATGCTTTGTTCCATGACTTTGGAATTGAAGAAAACTGCCAAAGGGATCTTGATGAAGTTTCTCTTGCAGAAGGCCTAAATGAGACATTGATATTTGTTTTTCCTTTTGAGGAGAATGAAGTCCTCCAACTTTGTGAAGGAACAATTAGCTCCTTTGATGCAGATGAATTCGTGGAACAACCCTCGGATATAGTTGACGACCACATTGATGATTTCATACAGATTGGGAGACATAGATGGGATGTGGGTTGTTTCATTATTGATAGAGATCCCATTTATGACATTGAGGGTAGCTCTCAGGCAGAGGGGTTTGAAATTTCATCTTCATAGGATTGGTATTCATACATGTATGATTCAGATATTTGGAAACCTGGTGATGATATGGTTACATATTTGTTCCACCCCTTCGAGGATGACTTGTCACAGCATACTCAGACTGATCTTCAGTCATCCCTTGATAGATACCCTTTTGAGGATGCAAATTTGTTCTATGAGGACTTTCAGCCATTGTGCTCATCTTTTGATAGACACCAGATCG
Organism: Picea sitchensis; assembly: GCA_010110895.2. Taxonomy (NCBI): domain Eukaryota; kingdom Viridiplantae; phylum Streptophyta; class Pinopsida; order Pinales; family Pinaceae; genus Picea; species Picea sitchensis. Next base: position 43,352 of record SNQJ01S0033387.1, on the reverse strand, counting down.
TGGCTAGCCCAAAGCGGTCCGAGGTCCGCACTACCAAACATAAGCACTTTCATGTTGAGAATTTGGGAAGGGATTTGCAGACAAAGAAGAGATGTTTCCCAAGTGCGACGAAGGAATTTTTCTCTAAGGCTGTGCCTTACCCCGTTTCCTCTTGTTTGGGAAATCATAGTGTTTTCTTGGGATCTCTTGTCCTTTCTCAGCCTTCAGGGAGTGGTGATTTGTTGAGTGAAGATGAAGACGAGCCGTTATCTACATATGGTAGCCCTCTTCAGAGATGGATTTATTAGGCTTGTGGCTACACTTTTAGGCGGGATGACCGGGCTGATGGTTTCTCTCTCCAGCAGGATTTCCTCCCTCCCACCAATCTCCATGAGTTTCATTTCATGATCGATTATATATCCATTTATTCTCGTGATTATTTTGTGCTGGACTTATCTTTGTTGTTTCACATGATCAAGCACAGGGGGAGATACTTTCATGAGATGATCAACTGGTTGAAATGGTTGTATGACTTCACTTGAAATCATCTATCGCTTGATTTTCAGGACCCCGAGGCCCCTAGGTAAGTAGGTAAGTCATTTTTATTTCTTGCATTTGTATCTTGATTTCTCATAGTAGTTTAGATGCATTTCATATTTCATTTTTCTCTACTTGCATATTGATTTCATGCTTAGTTTAGAAATTTTTGAAAACATGTCAAAAATTTTCTTTTCTAGATTAGTTTTCATTTTGGATTCTTTTGTATATGGACAAAGGGTGATAGCACTGCCCTAGATGCTCTGATGCTTTTGTCTGATTTTTGGTAGGCACATGTCTACCAGGATATGTTGTGATTCTCTTGCACTCTACGACGAGCACATGTCCCTAAGTAGGAGCCAGATGTTATCCCCATTTTGTGGGATAACTAACGAGATCATGTCTCTAGACCCTTAGGTTGTAGATATGGAGTGCCGAGAGACTACATGACCAGCAGTATCCACTTGCACAGATGGAGACCCTTCTCACCACCACAGAGGTCAAGGTTTTCAGATTGATTCCACCACACCAGCTGGCTTCCGAGAGACACTGGGCCTTTCTCCATGACGTACAAGTCAGGTATTATGGTGAGTGTCATTTCAATATTTGAGGCATTTTAGTATGTTGTATCTTAGAATGATTTAGATTTCATGACATATGCCTTGACATTATTCTTTTTGCCTTGTTTCACCTTGGTGGTTGACATTGTGCCCTAGTAAGTGGTCTTCCTCAGGAATGGGTTTTCTACTAGGAACTCCCTTGAAGAGCCATCGTACCATTCCCAACCATACTTGCCACTTTCCATCACTAAACCCCCCCCCATTTCCTTGTCTCTAGGGATTTTAGGGTGTATTGACCCAAGACGGGGTTGTCCCTCATTCTATGGGAAGAAGGGGCTGAAGGCCCAGGGGGATTGTTGTTGGTTGAAAAAGATAAAATCCTATATATAAACCTTCTAGATGCTTCTCTCATGGATTCCCTGAGATAACAATGAAGTGCTTCTCAGTAAGAAAAAGGGGGACCCACAAGAATAAATGATTATAAATGCTTAGGGGGTTAGTTGGAGGATAGGAAGTCTCATCACGAGCCGGCCTATCATGATCATGGGTATCTAGTGGTATGAAATTGCCATTATCTGGTCACCAAGCCAAGGTAATGGCTTTCAGTTGCATGGCTGAGAGAGAGGGGGTCTCATCACGAGCTAGCCTTTTCATTTCTGCAAGATATTTTTGAGTGACACTATCATTATCTAAACACCACGCATGGAAAGAGGACGGGCTTTGAAAAAGTGCATTGCAAACGAAGGTTCCACACACCCTCTAAAAAGGCACACATGAATGAGACACGACAACCTCTTGTATGTCATGAACCCCATGCCCAATGAGTCTTGATCCTTAACCACTTCATCCACTTTACATGGCTTAGAGAGGGATCACTTGGGAAACACTCATTGACCTAGGGAAAGATCTACCCAATAGGACATCTCGACAACCCTCCCATATCCAAGCTTGGCAAGTTGCATAATGTCTTTGAGGTTTGACAAGGTAATCTTTGATGCACATGCTTAGGTGGATCATTTATCGATTTGATTTACTCATCATGATATTTTGACTTGAGATCCTTGGAGGGTGTGCTTGTTTGTCTTTGCAGGACCTAGTTTGTGGAAATTTTCGGAGGAACAAGCCTAGCTTGGGCTTCCATGGGGATTGAAGCCTACAGGTTGGATGCCAAGGGCCCGCATGCCGGATGAGAGAGACATACCTTCGGAGGCCTAGAAGACAACCTAAAAGACATGACCTAGCCCTCAAAAGCTAATTAAGCATGCAATTCAAAACCATCTAACATACATGAATCAATAGAAATATTAAGCAAACTAGCTTTTCTATTTCTATCCTATTGGGAGATAGCTCCCCTTCCAAGTCCAAGATTTAACGATAAATGCAAAAAATTAGCAAGAAAGCTTATACCTCATACACAAATTGAACATAGATGATCCACACAAAATTGCTTTACACCATGTAGTAGCCTCCAAAGCCTTTTTATTCCAATGAGAAATAAATATTACAATAACATCAACAAGCAAGATCACCCAAGCTCCAACTAGCTTAGCAAGAGGTGAATTCTTTATTATATAGACCATTGGGTGGAGTTCCCAATGAGAGAGGGCGCACCAAGTGGAGAGGAGGGCACACCACATGTGAGAGGGAGGTGGCCAAGTGTTGAGGTATGGGTTGCCACCTCTCACATAACTCCAAACCAATACAAGTGTGAAGGAAGGAGGAAGGAGGGGCTGCCACCTATCAAGAGGTGGGCAGCCCTCTCTAAGCATGCACCACCTCTCCTCAAGAGGGGCGCACCTCCTTCTTGGGATATTCTCTTTTGATCACAACTCACTCTAGAACTACTCTTAACTCAAGTATTTAACTCATAGATGCTTCCCTTTGACTGCCACATAGCATTTTAGGCTTTATTTCACTAAAAACATGTCAAAACATGTTTCCGGCAACTTTGCTAAAATTTAGCAATTCTGATTTTTTATGTCTTTTTGGGCTTTTGAGAGTAAAATTAACTTTTAGTGATTAAAATCACTAATTTCACTCACAAAAGTGGGTACTTAGGTAAAGTGGGTGCTCTAGGTTAAAAAATGAGCACCCCCAAGACATACAATGCCTTCTAGTACCACTTTTTTAATACAACTTCAAATTACAAATAAAAAATTCCGTTTTAAGGGAAATTTTTTATTAACTGAAAAATTAAAAAATCCTAAGGGGGACTTAGCACATTTCCATAAAAATCTAGGAAATTGCTTAGCATGGTTATATACATAAGACTCTAGACTTAAAACACCCCCCAAGTCATAACTGCTAGTACAATTACTCCAGCTTTGGAGGATATTGACTGAAAAACTTGAAAATTATATTTCGCTTAAAGAGGAAGATATAATTAGCAAGTAAACAAAATACTCTAGAGTAAAGTACTAGTGTCTAATCCTTGGGTGGTTAAGCCTTTTACAAAAATCACGTGCTTAAGCCATTTTATTACAATTCCCCGTAGGGTATGGAAATGTGGTAAAAAAGTTTAAAAAGGGCCATATTGGCCAGCTGGACTTCTGAACTCTGAATTTTGAACAAGTCATTGTTCAATCTTTGGCGGCTCATCTGCAAGTCCATCCTAGTGCAACTTGGTGGATAACAGGGCCACAAGGGAATAAACATAATTTTTTATGTATCCTCATAAGAGCGTTTGGATGTACAAACATATTCTTCTAGTATACATATAAAATCTGCTGAAGTTTGTGATTATCTCAATTAGAAAATAGACAGGTTGCCTAAGATTCACCATTTCAACTGTTTATTTTCTTACTTGCCTGCAAGCATTCTGGGTTTCCTCTTTGTAAGACAGTCATATGAATGTAACATGATAGAACATTTTTCGTGGTAGGGTAGTTTGTCAATTACCTAACAACAAGTTATTTCTTTTTCGTGGTAGGGTAGTTTGTCAATTACCTAACAACAAGTTATTTCTTACTTATATTCTTTTTTATTGTTGATTATTGGGTTCCTATCAATGCTTTTGAAAAAATGTTTTCTAAATGATGGGATAATAAAAAATCCTAATGTCATGAATTTGAATATCTTCAGCATGCATAGGATCCTTTAGCATATCATACATCAGCGTAGGGATTTCTTGATTTGTAGTCAGCTTATACACACTTGGTACTGTTAGGGTGTATGTAGAGGCACTTATCTGTATATGAAGTTATGAACACCTTGGCAGCATTTATATGTCTATGTATAAGAATTGTGCTGAACGCAGATCCTTCTAACCAACTGTACACCACCTTATCTTCTGTAAACATTAATTCAGCAATGTAATATCAATTCAAGATGTAAGAGGCTATCCAAATCTTTAATATATAAAACTCTTAAAGTTATACATTAGTCCATGCATTTGTTCTTCCCTATCTATCATAATTTTAATGTAGCACTACAAACAAAGATTCGATCCAGACATTTGTCCATTTTATTTTTTACATTCTTCGAAGGCTTTGCACATGATGTTGAATCAAATGGTGATGCAGGAGGCTAGAGGGGAATGCTTTCAAGGGTCCAATTCCTTCAAGCTTTTCTTACTTAACCTCTTTGATAAAACTGTATGTGTTTGTTTCCATATTCATTGACATTTGTGCTAGTCCTTTTTTTAACTTGAAATGGAAGTGTAAGTTTTAAGTAAATTGGATCATAATTGACAATAGAAATCACTATTTGTTGGCCTATTTTTGCTATTAATGCTGGCAGGAGAGTAAGTGACATAAAGTCAGGTGTCTCATCATTGTCATTCTTAAAAAACTTGAAGAAATTGGCGGAACTGTAAGTGAAATACCTCTTGTGCATATAAACCTTAACTTAATGCAAGCCATTTGACTTTTCTGCTTGTCTTCTGAACAACAATATTTCTAACATTTCATGTCTTGTGCAGAGTGCTAAGAGACAACATGATTTCTGGTGAACTTCCTGCGTACATTGGAGAACTTAGTGAGCTGCAATTGTTGTAAGCCATTGTTGTTTATTGTTCTTATAGAATCTAGGTTTACAGCGTGCCCTGTACCATTCTCATAACTTCAGAAGCCCTAAATCAATCACATTTTATGTTCAGTGGTTTAATGAAAAGAATTAGATTGGTCTCTTGGAATATATGTGGAGTTGGGGACAAAATTGTCTCACAAACACAATCATATGACTATGCACATAAACAAACAGGAAATAGACTATTTTATACTAGAAGAAACTGATTTTTTGAATCTAACTACCTATAGGGTTAGGCTGATGGATACAAACAAATTTTCTACATGCTTAGAGCATTCAAAAGAACAACACGAAACTATTTGAATCACATTTACAGAGTCGTATATACACATTTTAATATGTAAAATCAAAATCAAACATTTTTTATTTTTGCGTAGCATGGATGCCACTTCTATTCCTTATGTTGTAAAAGTAAGGGATTCATTGTGAGGGAGATATTATATAGATTTTAAACAGAGTTTTATTTTCCAAGTAAGAAGAAAGGGTTTCTATTACTTCAGGCAAATTCCTAAAGATTTTGAATGTCACATCTTAGAAAGGGAGAATCTCCGCTCCCAAAGTATTTGCATTGTATGTAATTATTGCCAAAGCTCTTGGCTATCTCTCCAGAATAGGATGGTCAAGGCGTTGATTAAGGCATTCCATTGCCAGACCCTGACTTGGGGTAGAAAGTTAATGGCCATTTTTTCAATGACTCTTTATTGACCATCTTGGAAGACAAATGCTCAAAGGACAACATGATGGACTACCTATAAATTTTCTGTGAAGCTTCAGTTTGCAAGATTCAAATGGAAAAAACTCAATGCTTTACACAGAGTCATAATGATATTATTGATTGGCTTTAAGCTCATGGATGGGATTTGATTCAACCTCGCCAAGTGTTCAAGTTATCAGGAATCCCCATTTCCTTCCAAGCCTCTCCCAAGGAGTTTCGGGATAGAGTGATCCAAAGAATTTTTAAAAAGTAGATAAATGGATCAGAAAGCCGGTGACTTTTGCTGCCAAGTTTCAAATTTGCACAAAAATGTTGGCTCCCACTCATTTATACTATTTTTAATGTTGGTTCCTATCCCTTAATGCTTATTGAAGATTGGAGAAGCTTCTCAAGAAATTCCTTTGGGCCAACTTTGAAGGAGGTGTTACTACTCAAACTCTCACTAAAGAAAAAGTCCTAACATTTGTAGGAGAGCCTAGAAGCAACTATTAGGCAAGCCACCCATTGTTACCTCTTGCTTTAAGGACAAGAAGAGGGCTTCCTAATCTAAGGGGGTGTTCCTAAGGTCAAATCAAGCTAGGTTGTTGGATAAGAAAGGGAGCTCTCTATAGCATAGACTCGACAAAGGTAAACAACAATTTTCACCAACTCACTTTCAGAGTATGGAATAGGTTGAGGCATGTAAGTTATTTCTCGATCAAACAAGTTTAATGATGTGAAAGTGTGCTTGTATTATTATATTATGTTGGGAAAACCAAATGAAGATTATGTAATGTCCCCACTTTGGGACATCATCACAGTGCAGAGGTTTATGATGACCAGAGTAGCCATATGGACGTTATAGCGAGTATAGGGGTTATTGAGAGGCATTGTGGGGTCCATCTTGCATTGCTCATCATACTCCATCATTATGAGCCATTCCGCACATGTTGGCTTTGGTTCCGTTGCATTCCGACGATTTCCATGATTTTGACTATTTTGAGCTATAAGTTAATTGAATTCACTGAAGAGGTCATTTTTGGCACATTACTTGGAGGAACCTCTCAGTGTAATAGCTCATTGGAATCGAGAGAAGCAACACTACGGGATGGGATGGTGAGAAGTGACTTTCAGTGGCTAGGGAAGCCACAAGGAGAGATAATGAGCTTTTCAGAGGTAAAAAGGTTAATTAATTAAAATGATTTAATTAATTAATTAAATATTAATAAAATGAAAGTCTCTTTGGAGGGACAAAGTGAGCCAAAAAGTATACAGGAAAGGCAAGGGCCTCTACTCATTCATTCATGTATGATCATATTTTCATATTTGGCTTTTAGCTAGTGAGCCCAACATTGGGGGTTTTGAGGGTTTTGACTTAACAAACCCTAGAGGACGATTCGGTGGTGAAAGATTCCACCTAACTTGTCCCAAGCTTGGTCTCGGAGATACAATATGCTCCCACACCATTCTAGTTTCAGATCTACTCAGCTGCAGGAGGATTCTACATCAGTTACATGTGTAGATAGAGAGAGGGCGCACCAATTGAGGGTTTCTAGCAAGAGGGGTGCACCATCCATTGAGGGAGGATTCATTCTAGCCGAGGAGAAGAGATTTCGAGAATTCCAGGTATTGGTTTTTCCTTGCAGGTACCATAGCGCCATTATTGGATATTTTTGGAGGTATTCTTATGGAGGATTGATTGGTATTGAGAGAGGGACGATTTCCCTAAGAGGAGGGTGCACCATTATTTGGAGGGTAGCTAGATCTAAGGATCTAGCAGGTATTTTGCTCAGTTGAGCACTTGGGTTTTCATTGCCATGCCCCGATCTATCATTCTAGTGGATTGGTGGAATTGTTGGAGGTCTCTAGGAGAGAGGCTGAATTATTAGGGTTTCAGGCATCCAGGGGGGTGCACCATTCCTTGAGGAGAATCAGATCTATAGGGTTGGAGAGTGGCTTTGGAGATTTGAGCACGTGGGTTGTGCTTACAGTTGCCTGATCTATCATTTGGCATATTTCTTGGGGTGATTGGACACTTTTGGCAGCAGGGCCGAATTGTTGAGGAGATTTAGCTATCCAGCAGGGCGTGGCACCTTCCAACTTGGGGGTTTAGCATTCTTACAACCCAGATCTACTTGTATTCAGTCTTCATTGTGTATCCAGCCTTTGGAGGCTTATTGTAGTCTTCTATTGGAGCATTTTGTAGCAGCTCTATTGTCTATCTTCTTAGCCATCTGTTGAGCATTCCAGATCGGCATCTTCATTGTAGCAAGTTTCTCTATTTCATGAATAAAAGCAGATTTGAGATGTTTTGGCTTGTCTATCATATTGCATATGGTTGAGGTATGTCCATGATTGATTCTTCTTGTTTATTGCTGCAAACCCTCATATAAACACATCAGTAAACCCTAAGGCCGAAATCAAGAGGCCATTCAGCAAGTAAACACATCTAAACAAGTAGGTCAGTGAAGTGTTTGATGAAATACCACAACCAATAAAAGTTTTAAAAGACACCCAAAACCGTGATGTTCCTGGCATAATGGCTTGGGAACATTACAGATTATATGGCACAAAGTGAATTAGACTTGCTCAACACTTCCAAATAACACCAACCATGGAAACGTAGAATGCTCAAGTGTAAACAATGTTCTTATATGCAGCAATTGTATCCAATGAACCAATATGGATCGGCATCCACAATGTTTAAATTATGAGTCTTAAAGCATGACAATGTGAGTATGGAATTTAATGAAGCATACCATTTACCAAATCATTCCAACATTCACTTGAGTTAAATGCAGATTATAGATGCCAATGATCCAATGAAAATGTTATTTAGCTCACTGCTGTCACACATATCGTACCTCAAAGAACAGTAAGATGCTTCCCAGAATTCACTTTATCAAAGGATATAATAATTATGTGTAACTTCATGAAACCACCAGCTCTTGAGAGGTCAATATCATAATATGTAATATATTTAGAGCATGCTCAAAGTGAAGTCAAGTGATGGTTAATGCTGCTGTTATGTGTTGGATCTTATGTCAGCAAACACCCACAGTTATAAACAATATGATCATATTCAGCATCTAAGTGGAATAAACAAGAGTATATCAGCACTCATATGAATATACAGTCCATGAAACAGATCATAACATGAACATACCAGAGAATAAATAAAAGAAGAAGACCCCAGGTCTGAAGAGTTAACAAAGTGCTTGGTGTTAATGTGGTTTGATGGACTGTTTATGAAGTTTTAAGTGCTTGTTACCAGCAGTGTATTTAGATTATATGTCAAGCTTTAATGAGTGCTAAATATGTGATACTAGGTTCAATATCACCATACATATACCAATCTGACTTCAGTGAATATTAAACCTCTAGTACCATAGATTAAAAACCATAAAGAAGAGTGAAATTGCTTGAGTATTTCTCTTAGAGATCAAATCATTCTACTTGAAGAAGCATCTATCCATTAGATTGAAACTTATAGCCATGAAAAATGCAAAACGTTGTTGAAACTTGAGATATGAAGTGCCAAACTAAAAGCGTTGATTTTCTTTACCACATAATCCAGTCATGAAAGCATTGAGACCATAGAAGAAAACATCGGAATCGGCAAAGGTCCTGAAAACATCTTATCGGAAAAATTGGCAAAAAAATTGGAAAACCATTAAAAAATACATAATTTATTCCTTTTTTTCAAAATTTTAAACATTTTTCAATATATAAAGCAACAACAACATCATATAAACACAAATGCACATAAATGTGGAGAAAGAACTGATACATATGATATAGTAGATGCCGAATAAAAACCGATACATCAATGTTGTTACTGAAAGTATGAAACCAATACAAAATGACATCAATGATCACATATATAAATGTATATGTCCCAAAACTAGAAACTAGATATATGATATCAATGCCCTCTCCCTCTTTTGCGGGGAAAGATCAGGGGATGTTTGCTAGGCCTTGAACTAGAGGTAGAAGGTCCTAGTCGTGCATCAACTATATGACGATCAATGATGGATGGAGGACTAGCTACTCCAAATTGTGTAGAAGGTGGTGTTTCATTTTCAACTGGCACATCATCCTCCAGGGTGTATGGATGAAGCTCCTCCTCTGTTGCTCTAGCTCCCCTTCCTCTAAGTCGACAGACTTTAAATCTTTTCGCTTAGCACCAATGCAACTTCATCAGAGAGGGTTCAAAGAATATTCTATCAAGTGGTTGAGAACTAAGAAAAAGGGTTCACACCATAACAACAAAAAATAAGGTAAAGTGTATAAGTCTTTTGACAGCTCATCTCAGCCAGTTGGACGACATAAAGTTAGATATGCTAGTGAAAAGGCTCCTCCTTGAAATGATCTTCAACACAGTCATTTGGTGTCCAAAGGGGTACCCTTTGTAACGTATCTCTAACCTTTCTCCTTTGATTCTTTCAGTTTTTTCATTATTTAATTTATGTATATAGTTCATTGTATAGTCATTTCATTTATTTGACTATTGTCAATATCATTTAATTTATTTGATTATTATTTATTTTTTTCACACATGTACTTATGTTGGTTATTGGTGAGAACTTTGCTTTGCAGATTTTGAGGTTCTCGCATGCTCTCCTTCCAAAAGATCGAGCACACGTCCTCATGTGGAGCCAGATGTTGACCAACTATTTCAACTAGGTGTCAACGTTATGTACCTTTTGGTACAACAAGTTTGAATACTTATGGCTCAGCAGGGCAATTTTGCCTCCAACACTTCTTTCTATGTACACGGAATATTTGCACCCCTGCGTGGGATAATTTTGTAATATGTTAGTATGGATAAATTTTTATTTAGTTTCCTAAGAATTTATCATTAGGGAAGTCCTTTCATCAAGTGTTTTTTTTTCTCAAGTAATTAATCTTGTTTTTCGGCGATTTTAATTACCCTTGAGTTTTTCACTCAATAATCCTCCAAAGTGGCGACAGGCGTTCTAATGATCTAGCCCATTGGGTGACTAAGGTTTATAAGTGTTTTAAATGACCATTCTAGAGCTCTCCTAGAGTCTTGCTGTAATGTCCCCCACCTCTTAGAGAGGTGATGAGGAGACTCAGTGGCCTGGGCACCCCCACTAGGTCATAGTCTCACACTGAAGGGGGAAGTCGATGAGGCT
>SNQJ01S0033386.1:49430-68882 GCA_010110895.2 Picea sitchensis | reverse complement strand
GGGAGGACTGTAATGTCCCTTTCCAAATAGGAGCTCCAGAGAGGAGGCTTAATGGTCTAAACCGCCCCGTTAAACTATAACCACGACCAGAAAGGGGTAAACATGGTTACTAGAGGTCACTCCAGTCAAAGGTGTTATGTTCGAAAAGTGACATTGAGCTAAAAGTGGTTAAATGCACTTTTAAGCCAATTTGAGCTAAAAAGAGAACAGGTGAGCTAAAATTTGAAGTCAACAACGAATTAGGGTTTCGAGCAGCTATAAGAAAAAGGTCAGCGACCTAATTCATCATTATGCAAATTTTGACTTGCCATTGAGGAGAGAGGCGCATCTCAGGAGAGATAGTTCAGTGGATTCCAGGAGGAAGACACCAATTGGTTGATTTCAGTGTTGAGAGACACACCCTAATCACCGGGAAGATCACACAGGTCTTCCATCATTCTTCAACAACAGTTACACAGGTTCCAGCAGCAAGGGCACACTTATTCAGGGTGAGGGCGCAGCTTCTGAGGAGGTTCAGTGGATCGAATTGTCCCTTTCAGGGAGAGTTTAGAGATTCCCCTCCAACCCAATTGAGATGAAAGCAAGGCGCATCTTTTGCCTGGTTCCTCAAGAGATTCCGTCGGAGGAATCATCTGAGCTGCATTTTACAGACTTGGGAGTGCGACACTTTGGGCGAACACATTCAGGGTTCACGGGCAATCATCACATCAAATCTAGGGAAACCCTTCCAACCCATTTCACAGTAGGCCAAGGCAATCATTTCGAGATACATCTCAACCGATTGTTACAGTAGAATCACTAGGGCACAGTTTCCCAGTGTGAGAGAGGTGCATTCCCCCAGGAGATCCATCTGAGGTCCAAACACACCAGCAGAGGGGTCGGTCAATCATTAAGACTGAGAGCTAGAGCAGGGTGCACCATTTGGGACAATTTCCAAGCCATTCTGAAAGGTTTAGCCACCAAGGCGAACTTTCTGGACTTTCAGTAGTTACCCTGTGAGCTGCCATAGTTTCAGCTCGTCCATTGATCCCGCAGTGCTCATCTATTATTGGGTATTACCATTTAGTTTTCTTGTTGTATTCCGGCTAAGATCCTTCTGTCATTTGATCTAGCCGAGTGATTCATTTTTATTCGGCCGCATTCAACATTGTACTCACAAAGATATCATAATATAAGATTTGCAGTCTTTTGTCTCATTTATCATCTATATAGTCATTTATATGTTGTAACAATGAATTATCTATAGTATATACATCAAATTATCAGTGTTTCCCAGACTATCCAAGTTAGGAACTTTACATGCTACTCATGAGAGTGAAGATGTAGATAACATTCCAAGCGCACCTCTATAGGATCCAAGGCATAGCAAAGGGCCACTAGCACTTTTGGCCAAGGCATCCAACATCTTTTGGTCCATAAAAGAATGCATGGAAAATGCCCTAGAGAACACCTAAACTTCTAGGGTTCGATTAGTGAACAATGGTGAAGACATCTCTAGTTTTATTGTTGGTTTGATGAAAGATATCACTAAGGTGAAGGCTAATATCAATAAATTTCAAAGAACTCTAGATGGTGTGTAATTGGTTACCCTAGGCAATCATGAAGATGCACCAATCTCTATTGGCAACTACCTTGTTTTGTTCTTAATGCCCTTTAGTTATGTGTCTCTTATTTTCTCTGACCATGTGTATGCATCTTAATCCTTGACTCCTCCTATGATTACATTGGATAAGCAATTAATTATAGTTTGGTTATTGATATAATGGATAATCTATTCGCCCACTCTTGTATTCGTTGGGATGGCAACCAAGGATTTTGTCAAAATCCTTGGAGATGGAGAGTAGTAGATTTAGTATCTATTTGTTAAATCATATGTATTGATTTGGACAGCTTGAAAATCTCTTAACTAGATGAATCCAACCTAGCTCGATGGTTTCAGCGTCTACCTTATGTAATTTTCTCATAAGTATAACATAATTTTCTTCATATATATATATATATATATATATATCAAAAAAATTATGTTATACCATTGTGTGTGTGTGTGTGTGTGTGTGTGAGAGAGAGAGAGAGAGAGAGAGAGAGAGAGATTTAGTTCATATACAACCACCATTAGGATCAAAATTTATATCAATCTCATAAAAGTATAGAGCTCATAAAATATATTTATATATATGTTTTAATAATTTATATATTATACTTCATAGGTTAGCTAAGTTTTGAGGAAACCGTGGATCTAAATAATTGATGTCAAGTATTAGGCTTTTGTTCAAGTTGAAATTGATTAGCCATAAATAGATATATGAAACCATAGACACTATGTATGAGTAGATAAAAATCTTATAGATAAAAGCTATGTCCAATTTATCAAGTGGATGAAAGAGTTCAGAATAGAGGATCAGTATCATTGGCAATTATGCATTCAATCTAAAATGACATGATATATAAAGGACAATAAAGAGAGCATCATTGAGTGATGGAAACATACATGTCTTGCAAAATATTTCAAGAAAAGTCAGTGAACATAAATAATGCATCCAAACCCTTGATTTATAGATGATATGAGTTTGTATCCAAAGATATAAAGGTAAGGAGCATTTCATTAGGAGAAGTTTCATGCCGAAGGATGAAGACTTGTAACATATGTTTGCTTTTTATAGTTACACGTTCCTCTTCTTATAACAGGAATTATACCAAAAAGTTCATAATACATATATAACAAAAAAGAGTTTAAAAATGAGGAAAATCAAACACTTTGCTTTCATACACAGTGGTCATCAATTGATATCACACACAACTCTTTACAAGGATAAACCTGCCAAGGCTTTTGAAGGAATCTAGCAGACATTGCCTCTCTACCAATAAAAACTGCTAATCTTAAGAGCTATAAATTCTTTTATGAAAATGACGAGAAGATCTCAATTGTTTGGATAACGAGGATACAATGCCTAGACCTTTGAGTCTCGATTATTTAGCATTAACTTTATTTGGATATCTTTACTTAGACCTTAAGTCTTGATTATTTAGTATTAACTATATTTGGGTATCTTTAATTAGACCTTAAGTCTTGATTATTTAGTATTAACTATATTTGGATATCTTACGTAATGTATGATTCATGGGTGATGAAAAATGTTGTCATGGTGCATCATGAATAATAGGAAATATTATACAATATAATACAGTATCCACGTGTTGTTTTTATCTTTGCTATGCCCTTTTCAGTTTTTCTACATTTTAATTTTCTTTAACATCCTGTGTGTAACAAGTCTTCACATTCTCATAACCAATTTTTTTCCTCGTCATAACCATTTTTTTAGGATCCATGCTTATATCCAGCCACCATTGCTGACCTTTTCTCCGCCATACTAAAATAAAATTGATCAAGCTTATGAAGAGCTCTTATTTGGGACATCATACTAATAGAAGTTAATGTATGTCCTAAAAAGAATACTCCAGTCTGTTCTAAAGTAGTCTTACAAGTCCAAGGGAACATTCCTCACAAGACAACTTACAAGTTTAATCCCTTAAATTACACATTTTTTTGTTGAGGTTATATCACCATTTGGTCTTCAAAGTTGTTCAAAGTACAACACCGAAGCATAAGATCTTAATAATAGTCGACCTAATTTTCCACTAAAGCTGCTCAACAAGTCCAGAGTTTATAAAGATCGAACTTGAGACATGCCTACTCTGAACCAATTTGCCCTTGACAATTTCAAGTGAGTAATCTTAAGCTTCGGTTATACCTCTCTATGTCCATTACGTTTAAAGGTTTTATGCTTGTAATATTTTCATTCCTTATTTAAGTATCAAGAAAGTTTGAATAACTGTACCTATCAAATTTATTCTCGGTTAAATGTAGATAATATGATAATATCATGATCTGCCAACCTTAAAAACAGTCTACAACTAGTAATCCATCTCCTTTCAAGCTAGGTCAAAGTTGATACTAAATCATGGCCATTGCGGACTCTTAAAACCATGGTGAGAACATGGGTGTGGGTTCAGACAAGAAGTTATCTTTGATACCTGCTCAAAATCAAAATTTAAAACAAAAATGTATGATCCTGGGTGTGGATGCTTTATGAACATGTAGGTTGAGTAATATCTCTGAAATCTAAGCCATTGTTGATCCTGAAGCAACTTGATCCTTTGGTTTACGATGCCACCGCCATTGTGTCTCAACAAGCTTATGAGGAACAAGACGGTGTTCACGTTTTGACAACTTCCTAAATTTCCGCACTCGAAGCTTTGCTATTTCAGCTTCTTCTTCCGGTGTCAGTTCCCTAACAATCACAGTAAGCCTACATTGGGGGCGTACTCTGATACCAGATCTGCCTTTAGCATGATAGGATATTGTCTTGCGAAAGAGGCCTTTACCAACAAAGGCTTGAGCTGTTAAGATGAAAAACAATGGTCAGACATGTTCTGTCGCCACAGAAGAAGTTTTGCTTAATTCAACTAGACACTAATTTAAATTGCAATGCCTTGACAAGTTTATTACATATAGAACAGTTTTGCTATAGCGAACATACCAATAATGAGACGATCACCATCTAAACCATGATTGTGCACAGCATTTGCACGAGCTGAATGTATAACCTGCATCAAGATCATGGGAACCCACTGTTTCAACCATCTAAACAGAATCTACCATAGAAATGAACAGAACAAATCCATTGAATATTGAACTACGAGCATAACTTTTAACCAATTAAAAGGTAATTGCCTATACCTTACCTTATATACAGTCTTAGCAGCCCGTTTCACAGTTACTTGCATTTGCAACAGAGCATCTTCCACACGCATTCCTCGAACAAGAGCCGCCACCAAATTCACCTTCTTAGGGCTCTACATGAAGACCAATAATATCGGATTTTAGTTTCTGTCAGATTTTGAAACATCCCTCGTGTTCAAATTCGGCAATAGTATACACAGCTTCTAATAATTGTTAGCAATGCTGCAGAATAGTAAAATCGTCACTGAGGCTGCATCCTTTATATTAAAATCAAGGATCACATATGAAACATGTGATATTCATTCAAAACATATCATTAAATGGCTACATGAAAGAAAAGTCCAATAAAATCCTAACAATTTCATCATGATGACATCTGGAAAGATTGTACGAGCTGAAGCAAGAAACTTAGTTCTTTGAAAGCGCACTATTTTTATCTTAGAATCTGTCAAGCAGGAAATTCAGTTTATTTCTAACAGACAATACAGAGAAGTATGAGTTGAAATTGTTTCCATAAGTTATAAAGAAAAAAACATCAACGAGACTGACAAATATCAAGAATGTCAGACCATTTGTCCCAGCATCCACAGCTGATTCAACCAAAACAAATTGGCCAAAATATAAAGATTTATGATAAATGGGATGGGTAGATTGATACTAACTTATTGTCGTTTCTATATATCCGACAATGATAAATACATGGCAGCAATTGCTAAAAATGGTTTGGGAATGCAGGTACAGTATCAGGTTTAGAAGCAAAGCTTGGGATCATCATTTTGAAACACCTGCTCCAAAGCTTTATTGGTGCTGCAAAACTTATGAACTCTGAAGTTTAAACGCGTGTGTAGATGAAGAAAATATGTGACAAGTATGAAATGTCCAATCTCATACATGGCAGCATCAAGAAAATAAAATATTAGATATTAGATACAAGATTTTATTGATCTTCAAAATCCAATTACACACCCATACGAGATATAGCATATACACATCTAAAGTTACTATATTTCCTCTTTATTTTCAAGTTGTCCACTTTCTGGTTTTCAAGCATTGTGCTAGTGTTGTATAGGAGTTAGCTTCAGCATTAGTTAGGTTAGTTAAAATTTGTGTTCTTCTAAATTACTTGTGGTGGGGTCAACTCAGGGATTTGTTTGATTCCTAAAACTGGTTGTTCCCAGTTTGTCTAGTCTGTCCCAGAAAAACTAGAAATGCATATTCCGACACAAAAGAATTCAGACACACTTGAAATACTCCAATTGTCAGGTTCAAGAACCCAGCTAAAGTTTTAACTTAGCAATGAAGTTCACAAATTTCAAACTCATCAATCTAAGATTGTCTATGCATGCATATGAATATATTTCATAGATTTCCAAAATGAATTACCTGTATTGTGTAATGAGATGGTCTTCTTCTGGTTTCCTATTGTCACTCACAAGTTTTTTTCGTTTCCTTTTCTTGGAAACAACTCCACAGGAAACCCTTGGGCACTTCCCCTCATTTCGAGGATGGTACCCAATGTAAATTAAGCAGCAGCATGGACGTAGTGAGCCTGACCCCATGGGAATTAAAATGAGGACCTTCAAAGCACACCAGATTTCCAACAATGGCCTTGCAACAGTGGCATCAACTGATTTTACTAACCCTCGGGCCTATTTACAACTCATTCTTTTTCTCATGTAGCCCCCTATTTTTTACTGATCTCTTAAAATAATCCTTCTACTGTCATTCTTAAGACTTTCTTTTGAAGAAGGAAGACCATTGAACAGTTGAAGAACACCCCAAAAGAGAAGTTGGACAACATGAAAATAATAAAGTGGAAATAGAATTTTCAGGAAGAGAAGTCTGCCCACAGGAAAATAATAAAGTGGAAATAGAATTTCCAGGAAGAGAAGTTGGCCCACAGGAAAATAATAAAGTGGAAATAAAATTTCCAGAAAGAGAAGTCGGCCCTAGCTAAGTGACTGAACTACTATAAATAAAGGGAGACGCCTTGCCATTTGACACACACTCAACTCATCATCTCAGCAAGGAAAAGGAGGCGCAAGTCTGAGGCAACCCTAGGAGACGCTGCAACTGGAGTTTTGGTGATTCTTGGTGATTTCTCTTGTGCGCTACCTCCAGAAGAATTGAGCTAGGGTTGTGACTCATTTGTCTACCCTCACTAGGGTTTGACAAGGAGAAGAGATAAGTTCTTGTTATCAAGGTTTCTACATTATCAGTTTTTGTCTTGTGAATAGAGCTTGTTCATGGTTGTATTGTATTATCAGAAATATTCTCTCCAAGAAAAGTTGGTTGGGTTTTTCCCCGAGTTTGGGGTTTTCCTAGGATAAATCTTTGTGTCTTCTTGTGCTTGTCTATCTACTTCTAGATCCTACTTATATTTTCAGTATACGGTTATTTTCAAAATGCTCTGGTAAATCTGCTCCTAAAAATTTAAGAAAATCTAGCATAACCGTGCGTTGATTTTGGAGTTGGGAATCGACGACCATCCTTCCCGAGCCGTTGCTATTATCTGGGGGTTTATAATTTCATTTTGGAGTTGTTGGGCACATTTCAGACTTGTCGGGACGTTTTTTCTTACCCATAAGTCATGGATGGACTAGAAATCGAAGTCAAGGTTTGTCTGGACGTTCATTAGTTTCCCACGAACCATATACACGATTTTGACACTTCGTCAGCTATCAAATTCGCCCTAAAACGTTTTTCCTTCATCGTTGAATGCTAGACCAACTTCAATACGTTTTTCCAATGTCTGTGAATGACCAAGTAGACTTCCATCCGTTTTTCTTTGTCAGTGTAGGCCTAAAACGACTTCCACACGTTTTTAGTTGCTCTGGGTTGCCAAAACTCGTCCTGGGCGTTTTTCTGTTTCGTGGGTTATTAAGAATAGTCTCCCAAACATTTTTGCATAACACGGGTGATCAAATTCGCCCCTTAACTTTCCTTTCAACTATTGGTTAATAAATTCGACTTTCCCAAGTTTTCCCTCCACGTTTGGGCATTGAATCCGACTCTTAGCTCTTTGTTTTGCCCATGGGTCGACCCAATTCGTCTTGTCTTTGGTCCAGTTCCCTTCCTCAGTCGACCGACAGTCATCCCTTGGTCGACTTGCATGTCCTCCGACTCGACTTGGACTAATTCGACCTGGATAAATTCGACTTGAGTCATTTCGACTTGGTCGACTTGCATTGCCTCCGACCTGACTTCTCGCATCCTTCTGACTCATTTGTTTTCGACTCGACTTCTCATTTCTTTCCGACTAGACTGGTGGCTTGATTGGTCGAGAATTTCCTGTCATCCAAAGGGGAAAAGTTACAATTGTTTAACAAAGAATTATGTGTTGGTGAGACGGATAGGCTATATGCCTCTTGTTTACAAATCAGATGGTATCAGAGCATAAGTTTGAATGCATTCAGTGAGACCTGTATGGTAAGTTCCCGCAGTGATTACAAAAGAGGCGGACAAGAGTTGTTCTTAGGGATAGAGCAAAGTAGAGCATCAAGAATGTCAGGGGAACATTATGAAAGAGAAGAGGAAGAAGATCCCAGAGTCAGGTTGAATCGATTTGCACATAGTTTGGCCACATTGTCATCAATGGTGTCACAGCTATTGGCAACAAAGAACAAGGAAACGCCATCAACAAAGACTTCTCATGAAGGCCCCAAGAAGGAAGAAGATAAGCCAAAGACAGAACGTAAGACTAAGCCAAAGATGGGGCAGTGCAACTACAACAAAACACAGGTACATTTTCGTGTAGAGGCCAAGGTGGACATCAAGCCTTATGCCGGGGAAGTAGATGCTATTAGACTGAACCAATGGCTACAGCAGATGGAAGTGTACTTCAACATGCATGAACTAACTGGAAGACAAAAGATTTATTTTGCTCGGTTGAAGCTTGAAGGCCATGCTTTGACATGATGGGAGAGTGATGCAATAAGCAGAGCACTAGGAAATGAGCCTCCAATGATTGATTGGGAAGTGTTCAAGAACATCATCAAATCTCAATTTTATCCAATGGTATATGAGGAACACCAACAAATAGTATGGCATTACTTCAGGCAGAGACAAGGACAAGCAGTGTAGGAGTTCACAACAGAGTTCAGGAAGAGAACAATTCAAATGGGCGTCTCTCTCAAAAGTCCAAACATGTTGGTCAAGTATTTGGGGGCATTGTTGCCCCAGATTCATAGGCAATTGATGTTATTTAGACCAAAGACAATTGATGAGGCCAGTATTCAAGCACAATACCTTGAGGGAGACAAGCGGAAGCAACAAACAAATCCTCACAAGCAAGTAGAACCACAAGAGCAGCAAAGAAAGAGGAAAAACAAGAAGTGGAATGAAAAGAAGATTGTGGCGGCAGCACAAGAAGAAACACCTTCCATCCAACAATGTAAAGGATGGGATAAAAAGGGACACACTGAGGAGAACTGTTGGAAATTGCACCCTGAGAAGCGCCCCAAATATTTTCAGAAAAAAAGAAGAAGAAAGCATTAATATCAGTGGATGCTAAGGAATGGGTGGATAGCACATTAGACCTGGAAGTAGTCACAAGGAGGAGAAGGCGATGACTAAACTTTTTTGCATTAGAATTCACCTGAAGTAGAACGAGGTGGATTGTTTGTTTGATCCCAGTTCACAATCCAACTTGATCTCTACACAAATGGTTGAGAAGCTTGGGATGGAGACTCGAGATCATCCACCTCTGTACCCCCTGAGCTAGGTAAGGAAAGATGTGGAATTGAAAGTGAGCAAGCAATGCAAATTTAAGTTTGCCATCAATCAAAACTTTGTCGATGAAGTAGTTGCAGATGCGGTTCCTCTAGACATATGTGGAGTCATCTTGGGAAGTCCATATTTATATATGAGGGATGCCATTTTCAAAAGGAGAGCAAACCAGTATAGGCTAGTCAAGGATGGAAAATCCCATGTCATAAATGCACACCAGGACAAAGGTAAGCTTTCTTTGATCCGTGCTCATTAGGAAAGAAGAATCATGGGAAGTACAAAGAAGTTTGTCTTGATGTTTCTAAGAGAAGGAAAGCAACAAGGAGAAGGCAGTGAGTTGGAGATGAAGGCATCCTTGGAAGGATGTAGTGGCGAGCAGCGCCATCAGCGACAACAATTGATTGAAGCCTACAGAGAAGTGTTTCAAGGGCCTTAGGGACTGCCACCCAAGAGAGAGGTTGAACACAAGATTCAGTTGTTGTCGGAGTCACCACTGCCTAACATTGGGTTGTATAGGCAATCCATCATCGAAGAATGAAGTAAAGAAGCAGTTGCAGCAAAGGTTGGAGCAGAGAGTCATTAAACCCAATATATCACCATGTTGTTCACCCATCATCATGGTGCCAAAGAAAGATGGAAGTTGGAGAATGTGCATTGACTATTGTGCCCTGAATAAGATCACCATCAAGAATAGATATCCTTTGCCAAGGATTTATGACTTGTTGGATCAACTACAGCAAGCCAAATTCTTCACTAAGCTAGACCTCAAATCAGGTTACCACCAAGTGAGGATCAAAGCAGAAGACGAGTGGAAGACAGCGTTCAAAACAAGACAAGGTTGTATGAGTGGTTAGTAATGTCTTTTGGATTATGCAATGCACCTGCAACATTTATGAGACTCATGAATGATGTACTATATCCCTTCATTGACTCTTTTGTAATAGTATATCTAGATGACATACTAATATTTAGCAACGCTTGGCAAGAGCGCGTCTTACAAGTGACACAAGTATTAGAGACCTCGAGGAAGACTCAGTTGATTGTCAACTTGCAAAAATATGAGTTTGGAAGGACCTCTTTGATATATCTTGGACACGTGGTTGGAGGAGGAGAGTTGAGGGTAGATCCGGAGAAGATTGCAGCCATCACCCAATGGCTTATTCCCACTAATGTGACAGAGGTTCGGAGTTTTATGGGCACAGCTCAGTATTTGAGAAAATTCATTGAAAACTTCTCCACGGTAGCAGCACCATTGCATGCCATAACCACCAAAGGAAAGAGCTTTCATTGGGGTAAGACACAACAAAGAGCATTTGAAGACTTGAAGAAGAAAATCAGCGATGCTCCTGTATTAGCCATGCCAAATTTGCAGTGATCGTTTGAGTTGGAGACTGATGCTAGTGGATATGCATTAGGAGCAGTACTCATGCAAGGAGGAAGGCCTATGTGCTACCATTCAGAGTTGTTTCATGGAGCAGTGCTTGGCTATCCCACGTATGATAAGGAACTCTTTGCAATTGTACAAGCAGTGAAGAAGTGGAAGCATTACCTCTTGGGAAAAGAGAATATCATACATACAGATCATTAGCCGCTTCAGTATCTACAGAGTCAGAGCAAAATGCAGCAGGTGAGACATTACAAGTGGTTAGGTTTCTTGCAGCAAGTTCACTTATTGATTAAGTACAAGAAAGGAGTCACAAACAAACTAGCAGACATGCTCTCTCGACCACCACTAAAGAAGATTGTAGCAAATGGAATGATAATGCAGCTTGAGCCTTTCACTCGTGAACTTCTGAGTGAATATTATGAGGGAGATGAAGATTTCAGAGAAGTCTACAAATAGCAAAAGGAGAGGATAGTCGTTGTCATGGAAGGGAAATGAATACCACCTCCACGATGGGTTGTTGTACAAACTGGACAAACTATGCATACCCCAGGACAGAAGAGTTCAGTTGATGAGAGAAGCACACACTTCTAGGGTTGTTGGACATTTTGGCGTGACAAAGACAGTGGCAAATCTGCAGCGGTATGTGTATTGGCCAAAGATGCAGGAGCAGGTGGCAAAGTTTGTTAGAGGTTGCGTTCTTCACAGCACTAGTAAGCCAAGCAACTGGAAACTTGGCTTGTACATACCATTGTTAGTGCCAAGCAGACCTTGGGAGAGCATCTCCATGGATTTTGTTGGAGGTTTTCCTATGACTCGTAGAGGCCATGACTACTTGTTCGTTGTGGTAGACCACTTCAGCGAAATGTATGTGCTCATTCCCTATAAGAAGACAATCTTTGGATGAGAAGCAACTGAAATATTCTTCAGCCATGTCTGGGTACATTTTGGATTGCCAACTTCCATCATATCTAATCGGGACAACAGGTTCTTGAGCAGATTTTGGACAGCACTTTGGGAAAGAATGGATACCAAGTTGAAGTACTCCACTGCCTTCCATCCTCAGACTGATGGCCAAACTGAGTTAATAAATAGGACGTTGGTGCAATTGTTGGGAGGTTATAACAGCAAACATCCAAAGACATGGGACGAGCAGCTAGTCTACATTTAACATTCTTATAATAGAACACTTCATTCTTCCACCAATAAGTCTCCTTTCGAGACTTGCTTCGGTTATTTACTTCCTTGACCATTTGATATTGTTTATGGACAGCAAAAGGAAGAAGCAGGACTACAAGGAGAAGAGTAGAAGGCAAGCACATTCGTGGACAAGATTGGGCAGATACATATAAGGGTTCAGGAGCAGCTCAAGAAGAGTCGACAATCGTACAAAGTCGGGCATGATCAGCACAGGAAGGATCATAAGTTTCACATTGGAGAGCAGGTGTGGCTCTATCTCTGTAAGGAACAACTGCAAGGAGCGACAAAGAAACTCAAGCCCCTTAGATATGGACCATTTGAAATCATTGAGCAAGCGAACGAGAACACCTTCAGAATGAAACTTCCACCTTATATACAGATCAGCTCAGTGGTGAACATGGAAAATTTGAAGTTGTTCAAACCCTCCATGTTGGATGAGGAGGAAGAACATCAAGTTCTTCCGACTGTTGAAGACTTTGCACCTCATGGACTTGAGGAGTTGAAGGAAGACACAGTGTTGCAGCACAAGGAGTGGACAACTCGCAGAGGACAACAAGAAATGTGGCAGATTGGTCTCAAGGGACAAACTGCAAGGAAAGTGAAGTGGTATGAGAGGAACCAAATCACAAGCAAGTTCCCTCATCTATCCTTGGCAGCTTTTAGGGACCAAAAGCCTCCCAATGGGGAGGTGTGATTTGAATCAGATCCAACAAGAACAATCGGCTATCAGCACAGGACTCTAAGATGATCAACATAGGCATTGTTAAGGCTATGGATGAAGAAGGAAATCAACTTGTTGGCGTGAAGGGCCCCATGCCGTCGATTGATGTCAATTTAGGTATGTAATGTATGTAAAGAGTTAGTGATTATATTATTGTATTCATAATACCTTTTCCACATGGTATAAATGACAAACAAATAAATAAATGAAGGAGGGACAAACTAGAGAGAAGTTGAAGCGTTGAAGACACCCAACCTTCCAACTATCCTCCTAGTCAACTCAACATTATATATCATGTATCCCCACAATGAGAAAGGGGTTCTTTTTTTGTGAATGAGGTAGAGAGGCTTCCCAGATGCCACTCAAAAGCATAGAAATAGACCAAAGAGCTTGTAACTTGCCCATTCTTGAATAATAAAGAGTTTGGATGAAGCCAAAGAATGTTGGTTTTCCGATTTGGGTTTCCAGGTGAAACTATATGAGTATGTGTGATGATTATTGTGGTTTATATTTTTATGTGTGATGATTATTGTGGTTTATATTTTCTTATGAATGGTTAATGTCTGCATTGTAACTTAATGGTTGTCTGTGTATGGTTTAGCAAATAATATTTTGTGCCCGTTATTGTCTGAGCTCGTTTCATATTAATATGGTTTTCATGGGTTAGTAAACGAACTAACAACTCTTTAACTGTAACTGTTCGTTGATTTTGGAGTTGGAAATTGACGACCATCCTTCTCGATCCATTGCTATTATCTGGGGGTTTCTAATTTCGTTTTGGAGTTGTTGGGCAGATTTTCAACTTGCCAGGACGTTCTCTCTTACCCATAAGTCATGGATGGACTAGAAATTGAAGTCGAGGGTTGTCTGGACGTTCATTAGCTACCCATGAATCGTATACATGATTTTGACACTTTGTCGGCTATCAAATTCGCCCTAAAACGTTTTTCATCTATCGTTGAATGCCAAGCTGACTTCAATACGTTTTCCATTGTTCGTGAATGCCCAAGTCCACTTCCATTCGTTTTTCTTTGTCATTGTAGGCCTAAAACGACTTTCCCACATTTTTAGTTGTTAGAACTCGCCCTAGGTGTTTTTCTGCTTCATGGGTTATTAAGAATAATCTCCCAAACATATTTGCATGCCACGGGTGATCAAATTTGCCCCTTGAACTTTCCTTTCAATTGTTGGTCAATAAATTCGACTTTCCCAAGTTTTCCCTCCACGTTTGGGCGTCGAATTTGCCTCTTAGCTCTTTGTTTTACCCACGGGTCGACCCAATTCGACTTGGCTTCCTCTTCGGTTGAGTTCCCTTCATCAATCGACCAACAGTCATCCCTTGGTCGACTTGCATGTCCTCCAACTCGACTTGGACTAATTCGACTTGGATAAATTTGACTTGAGTCATTTCAACTTGGTCGACATGCATTGCCTCCGACCTGACTTCTCGCATCCTTCCGACTCATTTGTTTCCGACTCGACTTCACATTTCTTTTTGACTCCACTGGCAGCTTGATTGGTCGAGAATTTCCCGTCATCCTAAGTTGCAGGAAACGCCCCCCCTGTTTCCTGCCCTGAAACAGTACGAAACTCCGAAACCAGTACGGTACGGCCAGGAAACGTCATCGACCATACCTTACGGCGTTTCCCAATCTGGAAACAATGTACGGTACGGCCGGCAACGTTTCCTGGCCATACTGGCACATACGGTCGGCGTTTTAGGCGTCTTTGAGGCGAAATAAGAAAAAAAAAGGGGACTATGGGGCCCCCAAACAGTCAAATATAACTTTTTTTGCATTTTCTATGTTTTTCTTGCATCATTATTGCATTTTTTTTGCATCATTATGTTTTTCTTGCAATATAATGTCTTATTTTAAAAAAAACTACATATACATATATATATATATATATATATATTTTATTTTTTTTATGTACGGCATTTCCCCTGACGTTTCCCCGAACATTTCCATTTTTGGAGGGCCTATTTCATACCGTCCCGGTTTCGGAAACTTGGAAACGTTTCCCCGTTTCGTGCAACTTAGTCATCATCCAAAGGGGCAAAGTTATAATTGTTTAACAAAGAATTTCGTGTTGGTGAGACGAATAGGCTATAAGCCTCTCATTTACGAATCATTGGGGGAAACCAATTCAACCCCACTCCTGTATATATTTGAAACTTAGCTCAACGAGAGAGGATGGAAGAATATTTGCTAGACTATTCCGAAGGAGATGAAAAGGGTCTCCAAAGGTCCATTTATGTGACTAGAGAAGAACTAATAAAGGCCCGGAAAGGCTCCAGGTCCTTTATTGAGGAAGGGGCTCACTCAAAAAACCTCCAAAAATAATGCAAAACAAGCCTAAGTCTAAAGGTTCAAGCTTGTCGAAGTTGGAGGTACAAGTCTTTATGAAAGAAAAGCCTTATAGTATATCAAATCAAAGTTGAGGTCAATGAATGCCACCATAATTGGGATATCGACACAGTGGATCATGTTTCCAAAACCATCCCATCACCATCTATTGCTCCAAAACCCATACTACCATTGAAAGATGAATCGAGGGAAGTATGCAAGCTATTAGAAAATGAAGGATGTGTTGGTCTACAATTGAGTTGTCATGGGAAGTGTTACAACAAAATCTAGCACCCCCAAAGTGTAAAGTCCCAAGCACAAGGTGCTAGCTTTGTGTAACTTAGAAAGGCTACTCACTGTCACCTCAGTAGCTCTTCCTCTCTCTTTTGCTTGGCTCTTCTCCAACTCAAAGGGGGCTTCCCTGAAGGTATGATTACCAAGGCTATGGAGTGGGGCCTATGTTGATATTATGGTAGTTGCAATAGGTATTAACCTCCACGTGTAACCCTGACAAGAATATAATATTCTGGGAAGCAAGAAGAAACCCTAAAGCTTTGGACATAACCCTAGAAGACAAGTCAGCTAAAGGAAATATTTAATATTGAGTTTTTAGCCTCCAGAATGAGAAGTCGGCCCAGACAGCTAAGGAGAAGCAGTAAAATACAGGACGCCAGATCTCATTTGATACACACAGCTCGCAACTGCAGAAATGTAAGAGTGCACATTGCAGAAACTGAGTAAGTGCGCAAGTCTGGAGACTAGTTGCAGCTGCAGCTACTGCAACCTGTATTCTCGGTTTAGGCTTGGACTTTCTATTGGTTATGGTTTGGACATTCTGCCTTGTGTGCTAGTTCTAGAGAGAGGTACGCTACATTGATTGGCTATTAGGCCAAGGGTTTGCTTCTGGAATTATTCTCTGTCAAGGTTAAGGTGCTCGGGGGTGGCTTCGGCCTATGGTTGGGTGACAATATTGCTATATTGTCTATGGTTAAACGAGCACACCTATTATTTTTAACAGCCTGAAGGTGAAGTTTGAAGAGTAAGCCTTGATAAAACAATGGTTGTAGTATAAAAAAATGGAAAATGGAAATTGGGAAAGGGATATGTAAGAGGAAGGAAAGGAAGATGAAGGGAAAAAAGTGAATGATGATGATGTGACCAGTGCCTACCATCCTATTTGGCTAATGGAATCATAAGGCATTGAACAAATGAGAGAACTAATGTGTCACAAACAACTACTTTGAAGTGGACCATATGGTAGAAAGGGCTAGTTTACCACATTCCACCATCTAATGGATGAAGGAACTATTTGATACATTCATTTTAAAATAAGTAATTAAGGTTAAAAGAGCATAATTTGACACATTTAAACCTTAGGTGTTTGCTGGAAATGTGTTGTAGAAAACTAGTCATGGAGGGCTAAGGTTGCCACTCGTCAATCCAATTATAAAGGTGTTATTTTATGGCTGAAATATGCTTCCACATCTGCAACTTAGTTGATAGAAGAAAGGAGAACAAGTACAGAAATAAAATGGCAAATAAAGGAAGAGGGGGAGCCTCCTCACATAGCTTTACTCCTAGATGAATGAATTCATTACTATGCCTTTATAAAAGAACGCCAACAAGAAGCATATACAAGAACATGAACAACAATTGAAGAGCATAATAAAACCATACAACAAAGCAGATCAATACCTCAATCTTCTAGAAACCCTTGCCTGGCGTTTCATGGTGGTGTCGGCTAGGGTTCAACCTTAGCCACACATGCAGGCCACCCTCGACCCTCCTCGATAGCCAAGCTTGGCATGGTTGGCTTCTCTACCCCTGTTTTACACTCTTGTCCTCCTTTTTCTGCTGCGGAGATTGTTGCTCACAGCGCCTGCATTTCTAGTTCAAGGATGGTGGTGTCTTCCCTAGTAACAGCTACGACCTCCTCCCTTGGTAATGGCTTTGATATGGATGTCGCCCCTGTGCATTCTATGGGAGCCTGCTCCCCCTCCTCCATCTTCTAAAAATATGGGTAAGGCCTCTTTTAGAGATATTGTGCAGATTTCTTCTAACCGTCTATTGGTTTAGGAAGCTCCGACTATCTCTATTACTCTTGGGAAAGATGTTGTCTAAGGCAGCCATCTACAACTCAACAACACTGATATGTCGTTTCAATGGTCTTTGGTCGTGCCTAGTCAACCTGCACAAATGGATTTCAGACTTCTGGAAACCTGAGATTAAAGAAGAAGCTTTTATTTGTCCCTGTGCGAAGGGGCTTTTCATTGTGATTTTCAATCTTGCTGAAGATAGGGATTTGATATTAAAATCAGGTCCCTGGTTTTGGGTGAAATCTAGTCTATGCATGAAACCCTGGACCCCTTCCTTTGATCCATTGGCAGATTCCTTGTCCACGGCTCCAGTTTGGGTTAGACTTCTAAACCGGCCTCCGCATCTTTGGGGTTTACCCTAAAGATGCCCTGGGGAAGTTCAATTACAAAAGTGAGGAAACTAAGAACTACAATATCACCACATATGCCCGAATATGTGTGTAAATGGACTTCAGCAAAGGCTTTCGGACAGAAATAAACCTGACAGGTGAAAACTCCTCCTAGTCTCAAAAGTTGGATTATGAAAATGTATCTTTTTGTTGCAAAGTTTGATTTGAAACAAGACATATAGCAGCTCATTGCCTAAAAAGACCGAGGCAAGCCAAGAAAAACCAGCATAAATCAACCCAGTGGATTGGCGCCAAGGATGAACATCAAACGATTAGCAAGGATGATCCAAATGACACAGACCTGCATTTGGATGAGTCAAAAACAGAACCAGAAGAAATCAGAGACATGCCTTCTAATGAGCAAGATGTGGAACTATAGGATTCGATGAAAGATGGAACTACTACTCCCCCAGATTTGGACCAGGAAGCAGAAATTTCGCTTAGTCCCCGGACAAAGGCTAGTTGGGCAGACCAGGCAAAAGAGGAGGAGATTCTAGAATAACCTGAATCTCCAGATCAAGGCAATTTAGGATTGGAGGGAGCAACACTGGATTCAACAAAAACAAAGGCAGCTTGGACAACACCAGTAAAGAAGAAAAAGCATTCTCCAAATGAAGCTAGACGCATGTGTATCTATGTCATACTTAGTATGTATTATCAAGTCACATGTATTTTGGGCAAATATGTTAGATTGGCCACCTGTAGGCCAACATGGAACTCCTATTTAGTTAAGGCTCTTGAGATTCTAGATGTATGTTCTAATCTGTGTTTAGTTTTTTGTGGAAACTTGTAGAGTCAAAAGGATGTAATCCGCTGCTAGCTTCAGTGCAACTTTTTTTGAATGAATAAATAAATCTGTTTCGATTATAAATAAATAATACCTCAATATTCCATTAATCTTCAAGAATGGTATACAAGGGAACTCCATCCATCATCATCTGCAAACTCCAACCTTCAATCTCTTCATAATCCTCCAATATCCCATTACCAATGAAATGGAGAGAATATCCTCTTTATATAGAGGTAGCTTAATACCTCTCACAATAAAATACATTATTTCTCTAACTAACTCCATGACAAGTGTAACATATATATATATATATATATTATTTCAAAATCCACTCAATCAAAAAGGAAAAGATCACTAAGGGATGTGTCCCTTAGTGTCCCTTAATTAACTAAAGGTTCCTTAGGCAGGAGCTTTCTTCCTCTTTTTCAGTTAATTTCTCTTTGAGACCTTGATTTTCTTGTTCTGAATTTTTATTCCCTTGCTTCTTGTCTTTTGACTTCCTAATTTTTACTAGTAAATTTTGATTATTATTTTTTAATCATGATATTTCTTCATCTCGTTTTAGTAAGTCTTTGTCCATTTTTTGTTTTTTGTTTTTTAGTTCTTCAATTTGTGTGATAAATTCTCGATTACGCTCTTTGAAGTAAATATTATATTTCTTTGTTAACCCATTAAAATATTTCTCCTTCTCAATTTCAAACTGTAATTTTCTATTTCTCTCTTTATAATGTCCTAGTTTGCCTTTTAATATTAGTGATTGCATTTGTAAGTTATCTTGATATTCTTCCATAATAAATGATTTCCCACAAATCAGACAGAAGCGATTGTGATTTTTAAAAGTTATCATATACTCAAACTCCATTTCACAAAAAGGACATTTAGTCCAAAATTTCGATTCATATATGGAATTCATTGTTCATGATTTTTATACCCAAATTACTTCTTTGATAATAAATGGACAAGTTACTTCTTCGAAAGTATGTAAATGCATAAATGCACTGAAGGTGTAATGTCCCATTTCCCCTAGGCAGTCAGAATACCGTGGTGGTTTACCC
>SNQJ01S0033386.1:28101-39004 GCA_010110895.2 Picea sitchensis | reverse complement strand
AATACCATGTATCTACTCAGCGTTGAGCATGGACATTACACATTCTCTGTATTATTAAAGCTTGTTCTATTCTTTTACCGGGAGGCGGGGAGAATTTTTTTTTAAATACCATGTATCTGCTCAGCATTGAGCACGGGCATTACACATTCTCTGTATCATTAAAGCTTGTTCTATTCTTTTACAGGGCAAGCCATCACTCTATAAAATATTACAACAATGACAACCAATCCCTAACTTACTAATAATAAATTTAAAGTATGCCTCCTTTAAGTTTTTGATTTACTTAATATCAAGCAGGGGCACAACAATTTTCTGCAATGCCATACAACAAGAAAAAAGATAGTCCCAAAACAATACACTAACAGTAAGGCACCAAAAGTTTATTTTCAATAATAACAGATTCCATATTGCAGAGGCCTATATGCAGGAATGAGATATGCAATTTTCACAAACTGGTAGCAAGCTTAGTCACCAGGTTTGGCGAATTTGAACCTTCAAGTTCGAAATTTGCCGGACTTCAAGCCATTTCAAATTAATTCATTGAAATTCGCCATTAAATTCGCGTGGTATTTGATGTATTGCGTTGAAGCTCGTTAAGGTTCGGTGATTGAAAAAAAAAAAAAAACTCCGGTTCTGCATTTCCTCCCGTCTTATTGCATTCCTCCTCTACCAAGCTCTAACAAACCAGACAGCAAACATTCCTCTCACAGACATGATGCCAACCCCTTCAGAATCCCCTCTCTCACAGAACCGACGCTGAGTTACAGGCTCGGCGTACAGGCTCTAGGGTTCGACTACGGTGTACATGGGTGAAGGTGGCTACTTCAACGATGACAGTTACAGGACCGAAGGGATGGAGGCACGGAAGCTACATAATTCAACACAACGGCTAACAAATGAAGGTGGAGGCAACAGGGTTTAAGTCAAGATTTTGTTCCAAATTTAAAGCATTTGGAATTAAAAAATTTGATTTAAATTTTAAAAATTTTAAACAATTCAGGGATTTGCCTCTGGGTCGGACTTTAGACCTTCCCCTTCGTTGTGCGGGGATACAATGTCCCATGGTCCACCTACCCGGTTGCCTCCAACATCTATGATCTATCTATATGAAACTATATTGCCTCCAACATCTATGATCTATCTATATGAAACTATATAAAACCCATGAATTATATTTTTTTATTTAAATTAAAAATTTCAAAATGTGTATTGAACATAGAAAAAGCCCACAATTTCCAAACATAATATTATATTTTAAATTTTGAAAAAGTGGAAAAGCTTATTTTTATGTATTTTTCTCATTTGTTTAACGAGTATATTGAAATTTATTGTATATATTTTTAATTTTGAAATTTTATATTTTCTCAAATTTAATGTCGAATTTTCTTATTAAATTTTTCATTGTTGAATTTTTATCAAACTTCAAGGTCGCCGAATTCGAACACGAACTTGAACCAGGTGACTAAGGTAGCAAGGTGCACATTAGCAGCTAGGTTTATTAATCTGAGTGTTCCACTATCTCAACAAGCTTCAATTGTAGCTAATATGGCTGCTATTGGTGGGCAGAGGAAAGGATGTTACAAGATTCCAATTGGATCTCCAGGAGCAGTACCATTTAACAGGCTTTCTTGATTACTGAACACTATAACATTAAAACTTTAAAAATGTGTATTGAACATAGAAAAAGCCCACAATTTCTATTTTAAATTTTGAACAAGTGGAAAAGCTTATTTTTATGTATTTTTCTCATTTGTTTAATGAGAATATTGAAATTTATTCTATATATTTTTAATTTTGAAATTTTATAGTTTCTCGAATTTAATGTCGAATTTTATTACCAAATTTTTCATTGTTGAATTTTTATCGAACCTCAAGATCGCCGAATTCGAACAAGAACTCAAACCAGGTGACTAAGGTAGCAAGGTGCACATTAGCCCCTAGGTTTATTAATCTGAGTGCTCCACTATCTCAACAAGCTTCACTTGTAGCTAATATGGCTGCTATTGGTGGGCAGAGGAAAGAATGTTACATGATTCCAATTGGATTTCCAGGAGCAGTACCATTTAACAGGCTTTCTTGATTACTGAACACTATAACATTAAAACTTTAAAAATGGCCCAAGGAACCACCATTACAGTATCAAATGATTGTACTTGCAAATCAAAAAGACCAGAATCAGATTGAAAGACATAAAAATGTCTTACCGCAGTTGCATGATTTCCAAAACGGCCATTATCATTGTACATGCTGTTGAAAGCAGAAAATGATTGCACTTGTCGGTATTCATTCAAAACCCGAAGATCTGTTAATTCATTATAGCAATATGAAATTAGAATTCTAGTTAGTTAGAGACAAAGCAAAATAAATGGATGAAACCATCAAACGACTTCTATTTACAGAGTAAATAAGAAATTCAACAGTGCAAACAAATTGTCATTAGAACACTTGACATACGACAAGAAAAACCAGTTAACTGTATATGCCCATATTAAGTAACCTGTTGGTTAAGTGTGAGCACTTAGACAAAATGCAATAAGAGTGGAAGAATGAAGCAGAATATTTGACTGTCATTTTTATTCACTTGCATGCCATGTAATTGTAAGGGAGATGTTTATAGATCCAAGGAGTTAGGGTTATGGTTTGAGTTTTGAGCATCGGCCATGGCTTCAAGTTCAGGAGAGGGGAGCAGCCATCAGCCCCTCCTTTCTACAAGGACGTGACGGCAGAAGGGAAGGGGAAGCAACCTATGTGCAGTAGAGTATCCAGACTCTGGCCCATAGGGGCAAGCTCTGGCGAAATGTTTGGTGAAGGCTGAGGAAAATCCAAGATTACAAATAGTCATGATAGGTGGCTACATTCAATATATGCAAGATCATGAGGTCATCTGCTGATTCATTGGTTTTAGCCATGGAACAGGCACTGAGAGGATGCATCAATGCCAAATGGAAAGTTAAATAATCAATAGATCTGACATTGTGTAAAACGGTTTTTTATTGCAGCCATTTCCAATACAAAGGATAGAGATTGCATTTTGGAAAGAGGCCCATATTTTCTTAATTCTGTCGGTCTTCATATGATGTTTTGACGTAAATGATAAAATCAGGCAAACGAATATTTTTCAAAGGCCCCAGTGTGGGTTTGATTATATTCCTTTCCTCTGTAATACTGGTGAGAGGATGTCCTTGAAGGCATTGGTAACACTTTCAGTATCTATATTAAAGCATCGGAGTTCACATGATCTGGACAATACACATCTTATGCCCAAATATGCATGCATATGAATTTCTTTCACTCACTGCCTGAATCAATAGTTCTGGACTTCCAAGATGTGGAATGGACACAGCCTTTGGATTATGAGCACATTCCATTCCGATGCAAATAATGTGATTTGCTTGGGCAGTGGACATCTCATGCAGGATTGTCCTTAGAATCAAACAGTGTAGCAAGCCCAAAAACAGTGTAGTCTAATAACAGTTTTCAAAGAAGGTAAGGACGAGCAAGGTGACTAATAATCAAACCCAATCCCGCCTTGCTAATTGATTTGTAGTTCTGTCCAATATAGAAACTAATGGGTGAAACATCAAGAACAAGGAGGCAAATTCCAACTATGAAGAGTATTCAAATGTTAACAAGAAAATCAGTGCAGATAGTGTGCCCCAAAAAATTCAATCAAAGAATCACCAGAGGGCTCTGCAGATAGATACACCCAGGACAGAGGCAGTAGGGCCAAACTCAAACCAAGCATCTTAAGAAGTTACTCTTCAGAAGAAAAGTGGCTTAGTACAGGAAGCCAAAAGGTAGAAAATGATGAGAGAATCAAGTGAGATTAGCAGACCAAATCATGTAGGGCAAGAGCAAGGCATAGGAACAAAAGACTATGATGGAAGGGAACAATTAGAGGAACAGTGGGAGGGAGATGTCGATTCTCAAATCTCCTAGGAAATCAGAGATAGGAGAAGTGAGGATATGGAAAATGACACATAAATGGCTAACGTGGATCTCTCCCTGCTGGGAACACAGTTTAAAAAGGAGTTTAACAGAGGATGAGCTCAAGTATCCTTGGAAGGAATTTAATCACCAGAAAAGTAAACAAAACCAGAAACGAGCAGTTGCCTTCGCCCAGAACCACTGGGGATTAGATTGACTCCACCCAAGCACTCTAAAACTGACACCCAAAAGTAAGGTAGAGAAACCATTGTGATAAAACTATGAGATGAAGGAGAGAATCTTGTAAACTCGGGCATGGCAGTCACAGTGAAGCACTCATTCCTTCAATCTTCTCAATCATCTCATTAATGAAAGTTTTATTGTTGAACATTAGGGGACTCAACTCCCTGGGAAAACAGAGAACCTTAAAAGAAAATTAGCAATGGAAAAACCTGACATTTTTCACAGACAGGAAACTAAATGTAACCTGGAGTTTCTAGAAACTTAGAAAGAGTGATCTCTTCTCTCTGGAGGGGAATGAATTGCTCAACAAACAGTGCAATTGGATTTTCAGGAGGTTTGGTTGTACTCTGGAATCCAAACACTGTTGACATTGACGACTTGGAGAGCAGCAGATGGTGGAAAGCAGGCTGTTTTCAGCATATAGGCAGCAATGTGGAGAAAAATTTTGTCACCTTGTATGTGCCGACAGATAATA
The DNA here is from genome assembly GCA_010110895.2 of Picea sitchensis. Taxonomy (NCBI): domain Eukaryota; kingdom Viridiplantae; phylum Streptophyta; class Pinopsida; order Pinales; family Pinaceae; genus Picea; species Picea sitchensis. Next base: position 34,359 of record SNQJ01S0033386.1, on the reverse strand, counting down.
GAGAAAAGCCCCTTTATTGGGAGAGTTTTAAATCTCATTACCAGCAAAGAGAGGGATCTCAGAGGTTAATATGGGAGGAGATTTCAACACAATCACAGCCCTACCAGAAAAAAGGCAGACAACAAAAGCTGGAACAAGCAGGGAACCTTTTGAGGGACAAGACCTGCACCTAAAGAATATCTTCCCAAATTGGACTCCTTACTTGGAATAACAAAAGCAACTAGTGAGAATACTTGGAAGTCAAGTTCAGTGTTAGAAGTCTCAATCAGTATGTTATATGTAGAAAATAGACTGGCCGTTGAAGCTATTTCTGGATCCATTTTTGATGTAAATTCCAGCTGCTACCTCGGTGAAGCCCTCCTTTTATAATATTAAATCTCTTTCCTGTTTCGGTTAAAAAAAACAAGAGAGGAAATGAGGATTTTATAGCAGAGCGGATTGATTGATTCCTCTGTTATGATCATCTACTCAAAGATGACACGGTGGTGGAGGTTCATACTCTTCCAAGTGCCACCTTGGATCACTGGCCAGTCCTCTTCCATTTAATCAAAGATAGCAGACCCCTTTAGTTTTGACTCTTTGGGAGGATGTGGTTTATGCTCCCAGAGTTTAAGGACAATATCAAACAGTCGCAGACAGCAGCAAATCCACGGGGTCGATTTAAAATACTTGAACTTTTGCAGAAACTAAAGATGATGAAAAATAATTTCAAGGCTTGAAAACAAACAAACTTCAAGAACATATTCCCTTGTAAGTAGCAATTGGAAGGGAGCATGAACGTATTGTAAGACAAGATCATGAAAGGAGTAACACCAGATATGGAAATACAGAAGCACCAACTCCTGCAACAGATGGAAGAGAGGGATCAGCAGGAGGATACCTTTTGTAAGCAAAAATCTCAAGTTAGATGGCAGCAGGAAACGGATAAAAACACAAGTTTTTCATCAAGTCACCATGAGGATCTACAACATAAATCAAATCACTCAACAGAACAAGAGCTGGAATCTGCTCAAGAAATTGAGGAATTAACTAATTAGTAATTACTTTAAGAACTTGCTATCAGAACTGAAGAGGACCACAAGAAGCCCCTGGGCTAATCTGTAAAAACATTCCAGGGCTGATTATGCAAGACCAGAATAGGGCATTGAAAAAAGAAGTGACCAAGGAGGTCCTACAGGCTGTCTTTTATCTGGCTAAAGGGAAAGCCCTAGGTCCGGATGGTTTCCCCTCTGATTTTATTTAAGAATGTCGGGATATATTGGGCGAAGACTTATGGCAAGCAGTGGAGAGATCTTGGAGAAAGGAGACCATGCTGTGGGGTTTAAAAGCCATGTCCAATGCCCTAATTTGAAGGAAGTGAACACTAGATCTACAAAAAAGTTCAGGCCCATAACACTATGCAGTATGGTCTACAAGGTAATTCGAAGATTAATGTAACAGATTATAACCTATGTTGCACGGGGACCCGTCCCCCCAAAAACCTGTGTACTTGTTGTTCCCGCTTTTGGGACTTGGGGACCCTTAGGAAATGTCCCCAAACTGCTGGGGACTTAGGGACTTGTTGGTGTTGATGTTTTTGGTAGCATCAAACAGGTCTTCCACATGGGTTTGTGTCAACACATGGGAATCGTCCTAAATACCTCTCAGAATCTTAGGAGATTCACTTTATGTAAGTGAATGTACTTTAGTAATTAATGTGAGTTAAATTTAATTAAATGCCTAAGTATTTGGCATTAGTAATTAAATTAAGTCCTAGTCATTAGATATAAAGTGAATGTGAGATTAGATCTCAGTCGTAGATCACTTTAGGAGATCTAGGGTTTTGGACTTAGGGTAAACTCAAGGTTATAAAAGACAATCTATGTGAGAGGAGGAGACACGGTGATGGTACACAAAGAGTGTGTGAACATTGAGGTGTGCAGGTGCAGGGGCCAAGGAAAGGGTGCAAGGGGGCAGCAAGGGAGATCGCAACCAGGTGGGCTAGACTATTTTTTGTTGCATTTGTATTTCCTCAGAAGGGCCATTATCCCGAGACGGCAACCCTGATTTTATTTAATAAAATCATCACAGATCTACTTTTCCCGAGAGGGTTTTTCCAGGGGTTATTTACCTAGAAATATCTTGTGAGAATGTGTTTAGTTTATGATTTTGCTTCCTCTGAATTTTAATGGTTAAGTAACCTAGTTGTGCTTTAATTCAATAAATGTGTTTTGTTCAGAATTAACTGTCGATTGGTAGGTTTACAAAATTTAACATAGTATCAAAGTTGTGACTCTGAAAGGTGAAGCCAGATTTGCACGAGGTTATTATGCAGCGCGGAAAATTTATTTTTCTGCGGGACTGCAGAGGGCAAATTAATAAAAAAGGGGGCAGTCGTACAGCGTACTATCGTCGTACGGATTGCAATCGGCATACAATGTACTGTCTCTGTACGGATTGCAATCGTCATACACCGTACAGATGCACGAATTGCAGGTCGACGTAGAGATCACATGGGCAATTAGTTGTGTTGTAGATCGGGCATATGGATTATGAAGTTGTGTTGTTGAGTTGCTACAAAGAATCAACAGTGTGTGGATCGGTTGTTGGTGAAGATCGGCAACAGCTAAGGAGAACACGTACGGGATAACAAGAGAAACCACGCGGGTGAGGGCATTGAGTGAATTGGTTGTTGATGTGCAAAGATCGCACGACTGGTGGATCGAGTTGATTGCTTGAGAGTGAAGGAATCGTGGTTGAGTCGAGCAGTTGTGCTGAGAACAACAATGTGGAAAAGACGGCAGATTCTACGAGGGGCTAATAGTCGCACGGATTAGGAAGGACAAGGACACAGCAGAGATTGAGTTGGACATCGACTAAAGTGAAGGCATCGGCTCGGCATGAGAACAAAGCCGTCAAGAAAGTGAATTGCAAGGACAAGCCGCAGGCTGAGTAATTGGGCAACAGAACAAACAGGAGCCAACTCGACTGAGAGACTGCATAGACTTGGTCAATAGAGCACAGCTAAAGCGGTGTCGCACGTGCGAGCTAGAAGAGGTAGCCGGCAGCCAACAAAGCAGCCATCGCGGCCTGGGAGATAGGAGAATCAGGTCGGTAGAAGGAGTCGTCCAAATTTGGACAGCCGCCAAATCAGAAACGCCCAATAGGAGCGCAGAAGCTTTAGGTAGCAACAAGGTTGCCCAGGTCAACCCAAGGAGGTCTGGGCAGCCCTCGGGCAGTGGGCAGGTAGTCGGGTAGTGCCTAGAAAGGGCTTGGGCAGCCCAGAAAACAGTCAGGTAGTACGCAAAAAAGTTCAGGCAGCAATCAGAGGGTTCAGGCAACGTGCAAAAAAGTTCAAGAAGCAAACAAAGAATCCAGAAAGGCTATGGGAAGCCTCGAACAGCTTCGGGCAACAAAGTCCGAGCAGTGGGTAGCGGATCCTAGGCAGGGATCCAGGTAGCTAGTAAAAGTCTTCAAAGATGGGTCCGAGCGAGATGGCAAGGATAGCTTCAATTTCAAAGGGACCAGCCATGATAGTAGATCTGACAACGAAGAAAGAGCCACCTCCGGGAGGTGGAAGTACCTTCCTCACTAAGTGGGAGTGTTGATGTTTTTGGTAGCATCGAACAGGTACTTCCACGTGGGTTTGTGTCAAAACATGGGAGTCATCCTAAATACCTCTCAGAATCTTAGGAGATTCACTTTATGTAAGTGAATGTACTTTTGTAATTAATGTGAGTTTAATTTAATTAAATGCCTAAGTATTTGGCATTAGTAATTAAATTAAGTCCTAGCAATTAGATCTAAAGTGAACACGAGATTAGATCTCAGTTGTAGATCACTTTAGGAGATCTAGGGTTTTGGACTTAGGGTGAACTCAAGGTTATAAAAGACAACCCATGTGAGAGGAGGAGACACAATGATGGTACACAAAGAGTGTGTGAACAATGAGGTGTGCAGGGGCAGGGGCTGAGGAAAGGGGGCAACAAGGGAGATAGCAACCAGGTAGGCTAGGTTATTTGTTGTTGCATTTGTATTTCCTCAGAAGGGCCATTATCCCAGGATGGGAGCCCTGATTTTATTTGATAAAATCATCACAAATCTGGATTTCCCGAGAAGGTTTTTCCAAGGGTTATTTACCCAGAAATATCTTGTGCAAATGTGTTTGGTTTCTAATTTTGCTTCCGTCGAATTTTAATGGTTAAGTAACCTAGTTGTGCTTTTATTCAATAAATGTGTTTTATTCGAAATAAATTGTCGAGTGCTCGGTTTACAGAATTTAATTGTGAAGGTGCACAAAGAGTAAGTGAGCACTTAGGTGTGCAAGGGCAAGGGGAAGTAAGGGAGATAGCAGCCAGGTGGGCTAGGTTATTTGTTGCATAATTTGTATTTCCTCAGAAGGATCGTTATCCCAGGACGGGAGCCCTGATTTTATTTAATAAAATCATCAAGTGTCGATGTTTTTAGTAGAGCATTGGACAGGTACTTTCACGTCAGTCTATGTCAACACGTGGGAGTCATCATTATTACCTCTCAAAACCTTAGGATTCACTTTATTAAGTGATTAATAAAGTGAATGTACTTTTGTAATTAATGTGAGTTTAATTTAATTAAATGCCTAAAGTATTTGGCATTAGTAATTAAAATAAGCCATAGTCGTTAGATCCAAATTGAACGCAAGATTAGATTTCATCCATAGATCACTTTAGGAGATCTAGGGTTTTGGACTTAGGGTAAACTCAAGGTTATAAAAGACAGCCTATGTGAGAGGAGGAGACACAGTGACGGTACACAAAGAGTGTGTGAACACTCAGGTGTGCACGGGCAAGGGCTGAGGAAAGGGTGCAAGGCGGTAGCAAGGAGATAGCAGCCATGTGGGCTAGGCTATTTGTTGTTGCATTTGTATTTCCTCAAAAGGGCCATTATCCCAGGACGGGAGCCCTAATTTTATTTAATAAAATCATCACAGATCTGGTTTTCCCGAAAGGGTTTTTCCAGGGGTTATTTACCCAGAAATATCTTGGGCAAATGTGTTTGGTTTCTGGTTTTACTTCCGTTGATTTTAACGGTTAAGTAACCTAGCTGTGCTTTAATTCAATAAATGTGTTTTATTTGGACTTAACTGTCGGTGGATAGGTTTACAAAATTTAACAATTGGTCGTCCTCGAGACGTTCCGGGCAGATTTTAGGGACGTTCCAGATAGATTTTGGGGATGTTCTAGGCAAATTTCAGCGATTTTCTGGGTAGATTTTGGAGATATTCCGGGCATATATCTTCAGCTTTGACAATCATGGAAATTGATGATTGGAAAAATATGATCATTTTCCCCATCCATCATTTTTGTATTGCACTGATCTAAATCTGTTGTACAAGTTGCAGCTCAAAACATGGGTTTTGTCTTATGGGTTTCGATTTGGGTTTCTAGTGATTTAAATATTGTATTTTCAGCAACAAAATTACAACAAGCTAAGCTTTCATGTCAGAAAAACAGGAATGCAACGTTTCAATGGGTTGATCCTTGTTGTTACTTATCTTGTTCTTCTCATTTTTCTGGTCATCTTAGCTTTTCCATATTGTACATGGGTTTCCAGGAGTCATTTAAGTCTAGTGCTTCCACTATCCCAACCTCGAGCACTGTGAAAACAAACAGATAGTAGTGACTTGGATTGGGTACTAAATGTTTGAATAAATTCATATTCAATCACCTTCTTAATCTGAAATATGAATCTAATCTCTTTACAGAACCATAGTGTTTTATAGTGATTTTCAACACAGCTATAAAAATCTGGAAAACCTATTGAGAAGGGAATGCCTTTTATGTTTTAACATAATCATCATTAACAAGAAATATGAGGAAGAAAAGTTGTTATAAAGACAGTTCTCAATGCTCACTTAAGTTTCATAAATCTAAACTGCATTTTGCTCATGTCTAGCAGCCAATAATGGAATGTCACTCGGCCATTTTTTAAATTGCTCAAGCTTTTTTCAGAATTGGCAAGTGTTGTTAGATTTGGTAGCTCGGAGGTATTTCTGCATTGGCGGCACCCAGCATGTGGAAGTGACCGAGCACATTTTCTCCCTAGGAACTTTATAATATGTTTTTATAAAGTAACTTTATAAAGTTGGGTCTTTTAATTTTTAAGTGTAAAAGTGACTTTATGATGTTATGGGTCACTTTAGTGACTTAAGTGACCTCAATGAATGATTAAGTCTTGACCGTTGATCTCATGAGGGCAAGATCTAATCTTGACCGTCAATCTCATTGGAAGACCAACGGT
>SNQJ01S0033385.1:98096-108475 GCA_010110895.2 Picea sitchensis | reverse complement strand
CCATCATTGAGGAAAGTTTGGCCAACCCTTCTCTGTGCTCTCATCCATGAGAACAATATTCCATAGGAAGGGTTGACCAAACCTTACATGGGATCCCCATTATGCAAAAACGTTTCTCAAGGAAAGGTTAGCTGACCATTCCATTGGATATCCCCCAACATGAAAACCATCCTTAGGAGGGATTAGTTTTCCATTCTCCATGATCCCCTTCCATGAAATTAGTATTCTGGAGGAAGGGTTTGTTGAACCTTCCCTGGGATCATGATTATGCAAAATATTTGCTTGATGAAGGGTCAACTAACCCTTTTCCATGGTCCTCTCCATGAGAATACCATGTAGTAGTAATGGTTGGCTTCCCCTTCCAAAACATTCCCGTTAAAAAATTTTCTCTAGAGGAAGGGTTAGTTGACCCTTCCATTGGATACCCCCCAACATGGATACCATCCTTATGGAAGGGTCAACCATCCCTTCTCCATGCTCCCCATCCATGAGAATAATATGCTTAAAAAATGTTCAACTGACCCCTCCACGAGAAACCTTGGAATGAAAATATCTTCATTGAGGAAAGATCGACCAACCCTTCACCCTCCCCCTCCATGAAAATTTTAAGATAAATGAATGGTCACCTAACCCTTCCACTAGATAAACCATGACAAAAATGAAATCTTTCAAGAAGGGTTAGTTTAACCTTCTCCATGATCCTCCCACACGAGAATACTATGTTGGAGGAAGTGTGAGTCAACACATGCAAAAAAAATTCTTTTGGAAGCTATTTTTACCATTCCTAAAAACAAAAGGAATTTATGCCCAAAGGATATTGTCTACTGTTAGAAAAAATGAAAGAACTATGGAATAATTATAAAATGACAGATAAATAAGAAAAGAACATGTGTTTTCAATGAATATCATCTTATACCAATCTCCATGCAAAAAGTGGCTTGACATAAAGGGTAGGAGTTGCATATTAATGCACATTCAAAAAAATTGTTAAGTGATGGATTTAAGGTGATTTGACATTATCCCAGATTGGATGGTAGACTGAAAATCGTGATGAATGGTCCTCATTTATTGTAGAGTATGGATGTGTAGGTTTTTATCACTCCTTATGACCTCTACAAATCAGAAAATTATCTCATCTACATGGATTCTTCCTAGTAATTGAAGAGGCAAACTAAACAATAACAAAACCACCTTCATTGCATACACAAATCGCTAATTTAAATTGATAGTGGGTAAGAGCATTCAATGCACCATATTCTAGGTCATATAAGCTTGAGTTAAAATATGAACAAGTGTTTGGTTGGCATTGATGATTCAAATATGATTCCCATTCAAATAAAGTTGTTCATATTATGAAGGAAGCTACATTAGTAAAACTAAAATTCATTATATTCAGCTATGGAAGAGGTTAGCAGTGAAAAAGTTGTAGACAAAGTAATCTAGCAATAGGGTTTCATAACATTTCGAGAAAGATGGGTATGGTTATTATCCTTTATAGTTAGTTATTTGTTTGTCTCTTTATTTTAAAATTAAAAATAAAAAAAAATCTTAATTGAATGGAATCATGGCTCCTAAGTAGAAAATTGTCATCTCCATTCAACCCATTATGCATAGCCCTGATTATGAGCACCTAACTAACCAAGATGGATACATCTTTGAACCTTGAATTGTAAGGATGAATTCTCATGAAATATACCAATCTATGTATAGATGATTAAGGGATGCTTATAATAAATTTCCCACTCTGGAATGTGTCCTTTCTCATGAAATTATTCTAGTTACCTATCATTTCCCTAAGTTTATTTCATTGTGTGAAAATCTTTATAACCCAATTTAGAGAGATATAAAGTATTCTCACAACGCCCGAGTGATTTTTTTGGTTAGTTCAGATGCCATTTTTGAGATGCTATTGTTTCTAGATAATGACACACTCATAGATGATGAATCCCTAGTTGCAAACTTTGGTTCCTTATCTATAGAAAAAAAGAGTTTTTGCTAGTAAGGTTTTTATTAGAAAGAGCATATGTTCCTAAAATTACCCTTCCCTTTTAGGAAAATATATTTTCATACTTGTCCTAAGAAATCATTTCTATGACTTGTTTAATATTGGGATATTAGGATGGTGGCACAATCAATGAAGTTGTTATAGGTTTCATTAATAAAATTGCATAGGAAGAAAGAGTTAACTATTCTAAGTATTTATCTGAGGATTTGGGTAGTCAATTCCTTCAATCCCCTTCTTTGAATTTTTTTACAAGTATTATTTGATATATCTCAAGATATACTCTCAATTCTCTCATTTTAAAAATTTAGGTTCGAAGAAAGTTGATCAACAAGGTAACTCCCTTCATATAATAGAGTGAAAAAAATTTGTCATAAATCAAGGTTAGAAAAATCGTTTTAAAATATTTATAGGCCAATTCATGTATACTATTTATATAGTTGTTCACAATACATTACCACCTAGATTAATAATGGAATGCAAGAAATTACTTCATATGAGTCCTAATTCTAGGGTAGGTGATTGGTACATTTTCCAAGAATGCATTATTCTTAGAATTTATGGTTAACCCCGATAAATTTTTCCTTCAATTACATTAAGGAAAATGAAAATTTTAAATTCAAACTTTAGTCATTTTTATTCAAGAAATCAAAAGGTCACTTTTATTTTCCTATTGAACTATTTTCTTTCTTTGTCACAGATAAATTTTATCTACCTATGGTAGAGAATATGATGAAATATTTGAATTTCATGGAAGGTAAGTCGTGGCATTATGATTTCTATCATATTATTTCTAAATTAAAGTTCACAGTCAGTTCTATCCCTTATATTCATCATATAGATATGGATATAGAAGGATTAGAAAACAAGGAAATATGTATATAGGTATAAGTAATTCTTCAATGACAACACAATTTATCACTTGTAAAGTAAGTTGTCAAGAGGGAACTAGTCAATCAATAAAATGAAGTAGCTGGAATCATTCAAATTGATATTTATAAACCTTCAATTGAGGTAAATGATGTAGTAAGTTCCATTACTACCATGGTAGTGAACCTAGATAATTTTACACTAGCACATGATATGGAATATATAATAGACATTCTTGATAAATGATAAGTGATAAAAAATAAGACATAAATAGAGGAACCAAGTGAGTGAGATGAAATCCAAAGTAGTGGGACATTACCTAAAGGGATCAGAATATAATCCAAATCGGAGGAAGAGTCAAAGGAAGAAATGATTGAAAGTGAAAAAAGAGATGAAAAAATAACTAGTAAGTTAATTTTTGGGAAATCCATGATTTCTATTGTTCAGATCCCAACAACTACAAAATTAAATGAAATTTCATAAAATCTTGTGAGTTCGAAAGACCTATCAATAAGTTAAAGGAAGAGAAAGTAGTGACTTTGAATAACAAAGTTTCTTAACTTTCACAATAACTATTAAGGGTGAAATAAAATATCAAACCAAATAATGTGTATATTTTAGAATTAAAATTAGAAATGGAGGTAGTAATTAATGATTATCATAAAAAAAATAGTTGAATCAAGACAAAATTATATCTCTGGGCACTTAAAGGATTGGGAACCTAAATAATTCCTTAGAAGAAGATGAAAGGATATTAGTTGGGGGTTTTTCTTTTATTGGAGAAACACATGTCATATGAGATCAAATTATAATGATAATGAATCATCTTAGAGTTCATTTTTTATTATATATATAAAATTGAAGCTTTATCACAACAAGTACAAATTGAAACAAGAAAATTGTAGACTTAGCTATGGGATACAACACAAGTGGAAAAAGAATTAATTAATTTCTTGAATGGTATAAATTAGTCTAATTTGATCACTATGGGTGGCAATGATCAAACATCCGTAATAATGGTAGCTAGTGAGGTTCATACAAAGAGGCGATTAATATTGAGGGTAAAAAAGAAATGTAAGTCAGTGAGTCAACATGGCCATTATTTCAGATAAAAATTTAATCTTCCAGTAAAATAAGGATTACCTTCTCCATGGACAAGCAAGAATAAGTTTTACAGCCTTGAGATAGACAATGAAGAATTAATTAAGCAAAAAAACAATGTTGAATAGTTCCAAGATATTATTAGTCCATTTAATGACAAATTAATCTTTGATAAGTTGTCTCTTGATTTTAGGCTTCTAAATAATGTTTCCAATCTACATCATATTCTAGCACCTACTTCTTTTTATCTCTTTACTAAATTGGATATTATTGCAACAAAATTTGACTAAATTTAGATATCTTGAAGGATACATTTGCAATAATTTGAAGTAAAGATCCACCAATGGTCCAAATGTCTCAAATTGCATCCACAACATCACCTCCATATAGGTGAAGTTGAAATTAAAATAAGAATAAATATGTGATAAAGAAAAGGTGTTACATAAATTCCTAGTGCATAATGACGAGGAAATGATTTGGATCCTTGATTTTTGAACGTCCACTCTTCACTATTTTTTTAGGAAGGACACTTATCTTTGAGGAATGGTTGTGGTTCTGGGAACATAAAGGAAAGAAACAAATAAAAGGAGAGTGATCAAGGATTAGGGGTTTAAAAAAGGACTTTTTTATATCAGTCAATTGGTCATAATGGAGAAGTATGTATTTGAACATTCTGAGAACATATTTATTTTATTGTTCTTTTGGGTATCATGAGGATTTATCTCTCAATCTACTAGTTTTGGTGAAGCTTATTATGTATTTTTTTAAAGTTTGTATATTTTTTCTTATAGTTTGTTAAACATTTTGAAACTTCAAACTCTTTGAATCAAGAAAATATTCATTGATGCAATCTCAATAGTTTTATTTGTTTTTATTGTTGATTTAGTATGTCAATAGAAATATGCATTTTTTTTTATTTTTTTTTAAGTAAAAAAGTAGAACTTGCTATATTAAGTTATCAAAGAAACCTTGACCAAATGTACAGAGATATAGGTCTGAGCCACCAAAAATGCTGTCGTTTTACCGAAAACCATCATGGTTTGGAAAACTGTTTTTCCCTCTATCCTGCCCGGAGGAAACTAGGACAGATGGCTATAGTCCAAGTGTACATGTAATAGTAGTATGCTTAAACAAAGAAACAAACTAGCATAGAAGAACCTAGATACCTGGTGACCCATCACCCTTGCTTGTTTGCCACGTGGACCCAGCTGGGATGGCGAATGCCTGCGCACAGAGAGGGCACTTCCTCTTTGTTGGAGCATTGGAGTACGCATCAAGGAGCAGGTCTAGACGCTGTCCCATGAGAAGGGCTCTGTGCTCCAGGTATTCCATGTGGCCTCGAAGTTCGAACACCAGAGCCAGATGCTCTGCATGGAGGAAAGTACCATGCAAGCCATTACCTGCGTCGTCGAGGATTACGTCCCCCACTTCCACGTTCGTTCCATCTCCGGCTTCGAGCTCCAGCAGTTCTGCATCGACCGCTTCCTCCTCCCTCGCTGGGCTGGTCTCGTCCGCGTTCTCTTCGGCGCAAGCCTTGTCCCAAGTTTCTTCCTTGATCGTTGCCTGCACAACATGGCTGGTGGGGCTGTAGTCACCCGTCCACTGTATCTCCTCGACAATGCACCCAGGGATATCATCTGCCAACTTGATTTTAGGACTGCTTCCATTCTGGTAGTTCGCCGCCATGGCTTGGGGTTTTGGAGTGGTCGCCTATTCCTCCATGAACGGTATTTCTTCAACGTAACAGGTAGGAAATGCATCTGCGACATCATCCTCCAACCTATTTCCAGGCTCAATTGCCATGGTTTCACTGCTACGCATGGCCCCGGTCTCCGCAATAATGGCATGCAAAGCCAATTGGTCAGCGTGAGCCTTCTTCCGAACAATGGAGGTCGCCATCGACAGAGCATGCTCCAGTTTCTCCCTCCTTTGCCTCTGTGCTTTGTGGGTGTACCAGGCCGAGCCACGGCGAGGCCTGCCCCGCTTCCTGGTCATGTTTGCCAAGGGATATATAACAATGCAGAGAGGATGCAACGAGATGAGAGTAAGCCAGGACGAGAAGGAAACAGAGCTGCACCAGAGCTCCCAAACGACGGGGAGACCTGAAGCGAGAGAAAACCAACTCTGTCCAGGCGCTCGAAAATACAAATTGCCAAAGACTGGATTCACCTGGCTATCCATAGACCCTGTGATGTTGAGTGCGTTGTGAGTGAGAGTTTTCACGCGAGGGAGGTGTCCCTCCTTCGTATATCGGCTGTAATGGCCGTCTACCATCGTAAATGCAAGGAAGATGGGTGGCGACCATCAACATTTATGCTGTGGCTCAAAGCAGAGCCAGGTGGCGAGGAGTTGCCGCATGTCACCCCATCCGGGGCAATAGAAATATGCATTTAATACACATTGTTTGTCACATTATATGTTAATGGTGTTAAAATATGAAACTGAGAATATATTTATATTCATAATTATAATAGACACTATTGGATTCATTTAAAAATATGCCCAATATTTCATCCAAATATGTTTAGAATATGCTTTCTTGATTTGATTGATTTGATTTGGATATATGTATTTTTTGATTTAGTATTTTCCATTAAAAAGGTTTGTGTTATTAGAATATCTTTTATATTTTGTTCAATATGCTAATATGGTTATTTCATTGTGCAAGAAATTTCTTGGTCTTTATTTTCATTTCTCCTACTCTCATTATATGAATCTTTTTCTTCTTTAAATTGATAATTTTTAGTTTATTGGAAAACAATTTATTTCTTAAGTTGATTGGAGAAATATTTATTCAAATAACTTTATTTGAGCGATACCCCTTCTAGCTATTGGATTCTTTCAAGATAACCTAAAGTAGGGAGGTCAATTTGCTTCCAAAGGGTGCCTTGGTATTGTTCCTTACTCAAGAACATCTCAAGGAAAAATAGAAGGGCCACCCAACCCTTCCACTAGATACCCCATGACATGAAAACCAAGCCTTTGGAAGGGTCGTTCGAGCATTCTTCATGCCCAACCCCCCCTCCATGAGAATACTAGGCTTGAAGAAGGGTAGACCAACCCTTTTACCGGATAACCCATGATGAGAATACCATCAATAAGGAAGGGTTTATTGACCCTTCTCTATGTGCCACCTCCATGAAAATATTTTTTTAGAGGAAGGGGTGGATGACTCTTCCACTGGATACCCCATGGTGTGAATACCATCCCTTAGGAAGGGTCAACTGACCCTTATCCATGCTCCCCATCCATGAGAATACTATGCTTGAAGAAAGGTTGGCCAACCCTTCCACTAGATATCCTACAAGAAGAATACCCTAATTAAGGAAGGGTTAGCGACCCTTCTCCATTCTTCCATCCATGAGAATACTATGCTCGAGAAAGGGTCAACCGAACCTTCTTCGTGAGCCCCCTTATATTAAAAAATTGATTGAGAAAAATTCAGCCTACCCTTCCACTGGATACCCCATGAACTAAATACCATCTCCGAGGAAGTGTCAGTGGAACCTTCCCCATGGTTTGTGTGATCGTTCCCCACAATTCCTATTATGAGAAAACTTTTCTAGAAGAAGGGTTGGTTGATTCTTCCACTAGATACCCCTTGTTGTGAATACCATCCTTTCGGAAGGGTGTGTCATCCTCTTTCCATTCTCCACCTTCATGATAATATTAGTCTTAAAGAAGGATTGATTGAAGCTTCCATTAGTTTATGTGTGACAAGAATATCATCATTGAGGAAGGGTTGGCCAACCCTTCTACATTCTCCCCCTCCATGAGAATTCTAATTTAGAGAAAGGTTGAATCAACCTTTCCTTGATATCCACCTTACAAGAAAAATATTCTTGAGGAAGGTTCAACTACCACTTCTGCTAGATAAACCATGATGCCAATACCATCTCTTAGGAAGTCTCAATTGACCCTTCTCCATGCCCCTCCATGAAATACTATATACTATGTTGGAGGAAGGGTCGATCAAGATACCACTAAAAAAATAATATCCTCGAGACAATAAAATTTTCTTTGATATAGGTTTTTGTAAACACTATGAAAAACCCAACTCATCAGTTCGTAATTTCATTCTACATAGAAACCTATTGAAGTTGAGAATGGAAATTACTTTGAAAGTAAACATGGAACAGTGAAATGTAAATGATATAACCCTAATAAGGGTATATAGGGTTAATATTTACTTTGAAAGTAAACATGGAACAATGAAATGTAAATGATATAACCCTAATAAGGGTATATACCGTTAATATTCCATGGATAGATGGTGAATAAAATATTATTGCTTAGTTCGAAACGCATTAAAAATTGAAAAATTTATGTCAGATAATAATAATGTTTGGCCAAACAAAGAGAATAAGACGAGAAAAACTGATACCACCATACAAACATGATGAAGCTAATGAGGTGGCTTGGGAAAAATCGCATTGCAAAGGTGGCAGTCGCCATAGTTGTCAAGCCTGGAACTATAGCGTGAATGTCACAACATGATTCATTCAATGTATTAATGCTAGAAAGTAGGGCTGCCAAGTGTTAGGGGTCAGATAACTTTGCAGCACATGTAATACGGAAAAGATGCAAGCAACAGGTCCTATCCATTAGAATTGGGTCAGGTACCTGTGCAGCACATGTAGTATGGAAAAGATGCCAAGCAACAGGTCCTGACCCCTATCCATCATTCTAAAGCTTCAGAAATCTTAATACTTAAAGAATCCACGTGAAGAAAGGATCTTCCATGAATCATCTGACATTTTAGGAGGATCTAGCACACGGTAGCCCTGCAATGTCCTGTTGTTAGATCAATTACTTCATTTTTACTACATAATAATGATATATTTCCTTTGGTGAGCCACACGTGGGTGTAGACTTACATGCACAACTTAAACTGTGGATGAAATTTGCATCACCTGCTTGTGTGACAGATTCGCAAAGTCTACAACTGAATCTCTGTAGGGTATAGAAATGGCAATGAAATTAAGGATGCCACCTTCATAGGGTGGGGTGCACGCTCATCTCGTAGAGGATCACACGTGTACCAGTGATCATAGTATATCATGCCCTCGGGCAGTGAGAAAAACATATGATGTCTAATAGACTTGTGATTGTCAACCATACATAGGAACACAGTTTGAGAATTTTAGTAACAATCTCAACTTGGCCATTCCCTCTTGGATAATATGGTGACAAAAATTGGTGTTAAAATTGTAAATGTGTAGCTAGGTTGTACTAGACCGCATCCTCAAAATGCGTTGAGATTATATGGTTGAAGAAAAAGTGAGCAACCAGCCATGGTTGTCATATTATTGGATGTGAGCATGGCTTTAGTCCACTTGATAACATAGTCAACAACCATAACAATGTATGGATGTTATGGGAAACAAATACCTATGAACTAAGCAAAACCCTAACATATAGAGATAGATAACTAACTTTCTTTCCCTAAGACTTGCATGCATGTTAATAAATAAATGAGAGACAAGAAGAGAAAGGAACTTGGTTAATGGAGTTAGTCCTTAGTATTGTGCAAGCTTTGATTGATCTTGATCCAGCTCAAATGTCTTACCAATGAATCTATAGAAAGAAATAATAGAAAATACTTTTCTCATTTTTCATTTATAAAACATGGAAGAATATGCATAATGAAATCTCAATCTAGTTACTCAAGAAACTAATATCAATTGAAAACTTCATTAAGTATGACAAATGATCAACAAAATAAAGTTATTTTTTTAGTCATGAGAAGATACATTTATACAGATTAATGAAAGAAGAGAAAAAAAATTGATACCTTGGTTGTCTTATTGCACTTTCTTCTCCAATATATTATTCCTCTCCCTACCCACAAGCATTCATCCATTTGTCAACATGGTATAAGATCTCACTTTAATGAGATATCCAACATAATGATTGATTGAAGTGCACACAAGCTCTAATCACACTACAAGAAGTAAATCATTGCTCTCACTTAGCATAAATATGCTTGCAGAAAAGAATTTTCACTAAATTTATCTAGCATAAGGATGCTTATCATTAGACTCCCATCCCTTGGATTTATTCCTTTATTTATAGGATCCTGAGGTGATAAGATCAATGTTGAATTGAATGCATGCTGTGCATGCATAAGCCATCCACAATTTCTATTCATATCTTTTGGATTTTGCCAACTTGTAGCGTTTAACTTTCCTTGTTATTTTTCTATTTTCAAATCATTAAAGGGAAAGTCATGGGTTTTCCATTAGAAACTTGTAGCTAGTCGCATACATTCCTTAGGAAAACCATGAATGATCACATATATCCCTAGGAACAAGCATATACTAGATGTGCATTTAAAGAAAAAACACTCAATGAGGAACTATGTCTTAGCACAAGTCTTTAATTTGGCTCATTACATATTTTATTG